>ML787542.1:215365-233526 GCA_009831015.1 Picea engelmannii | reverse complement strand
AATCAATTCAAGAGTTTACAAGTTTATCACCATCAAAATAGACCAAGAGATATCAAAGAGTCACCTCCCCAGCCTAGTGCAACTCCCAAGAAGTAGCGCACAAGATAGAATACCAAGAACTTCAAGTTGCAATGAATTTTACCCCGAATTTTACAAAACCCATTATACGCAAACTTAAAAGGAGATTAATTAATTTGTGAATGTTTCATTTGTGATGAAATTTTAATTTATTTATGAATGTTCCATTTGCTAATTTTTTCTCGACGTTTCAATTCCAAATATTTGCTAATTTTTGCTCGATGTTTCATTTCCAAATATTTGCTAATTTGTATGTGTGAATGTTTCATTTGATAATATTTGTCAATATTCCATTAGTTCATATATTGTTTTTTCAATATTTCTTGCACGTACTAACATTCTTCTTGAAATTATGCCAGAGTGATGATAGTGGAAAAGGCCCTGAGCATGTCAAAGGAATTGATCGAGGCAAAGGCCCCATTCCTAGCACTGCATCAACCGAAAATGATGAATATATAAGTGATGAAGAGATATTTGATTCTAGAGACCCCTTGTAGACAATAAAATTGTCCCTAAGAAAGGCCAATAGGGAATTTTAGGATTTGGTCGCTGCTAGGGAAGAAACTGCTGAGGATTTCCAAAGGATAGATGAATTACGCATTAAGATAGAGAATTATGGGGTAAGTCATGTCATCTAACAATATCAATTTTTGGATTTAAATTTTGTAATTTGATATATGCAATTAACACAAATTTATGATTGTAGAATTTTGTGAGATTGATGAGAGGGGAAGAGGAAGCTCCTGGTAGCATCAGCGGGACTGCAACAACGAACCCGCATGGCCATGTAGCCACCAGTCTATTTTCCACCCCAAGTGTGCCGCCTAAGACTAATTATATGGATTCTAGGGGTGATGCCACACCCCCACAGCACACTCTGGATTGTGCAGGTGGTGATCATGATCATGGAACTGATCACTCTTCCATTGATTGTTACCTTGGTGCTACATGTATCCAAAGCATAGGAACAACCGCGGTATCATTTTTGGTCGACCAAGACATGGTTCCTCTAAAAATAGTACAACTACCAGATATTTAATATATGTCTTTATAGAGATTCCTGTTATATAATTGTTTAAACAATCACATATCAGTGAGATTTAAATTACTAATGATGACAATGTTTTATAGGAAAAAAATCGTTCTACAATAGTTTGCATGACTATGCATTAGAACTTTTTGGGTTGACCATTCGAATACGATGGAATCGACAAGATTCCAAACTGAAAATCCTTCTTATCTCTAGACCGGTTGGAAAGTTTGGTGACTTGTTCAATAAGTTGGAAGTCCTAAAAAGGACCGACAAGCATTTGAAACATGTTAGAGAGGAATATAGGAATAAATTAGTACAGGACCCCAAGTGCGAACTCCCTTTGGTTGTCCCCGAGAGGGAGTGGAAAGAAATCATTCTCGATGCAAGAGAATTAGGGATGAAAGCACAAGGGAAGAAACCACCTGGACCTGGAAGGTAAGAGGTGTTTTCAATTTACTATGATGGTATTTTGTTTACTTTACGAGGAAAACAATCAATATCTAACATATCTCAAAATATTGCGTAGACTCCAAGACACTTCCAATGAAACAAAGGCAAGACAAGACAAACATGACCAACATAAACTAGGCCAAGGTGGTTACAGGAGATTGAAGGCACGGGTTGTAAGTGCCTAAACATTTTTTTTATTTTTTTTTATCATCGTCACTAAATATGTAATTCATTGCAGCTAGTGACTAATGATTTTGATATTGCTCAATGAAGGGGGATTTGTTCAATGACCAAGCCACAAAAGAAGATCTAAAGGTCGGGTTCACGCAGGGGTTTGATGGTGTGGTGGGACGACGAAGAAGGTTGGGGAAATCACCAGGTGTCTCTCTAGAAGACATGGTAAATAAAATGAAATTAAAAACTTGTCTATTAGTTTTTATTCATTGATTACTTATAATGTAAAATATATTTTTTATTCATTTAAAATGTAAAATAATGTGTCTTTTCCACATTTGCAGGAGAGTAACAATGATACAAATGCTCCTGATGTACCTATTGAACCACATACCGACCTCCATATTCATTCAAGTGTTGTTGCTGAAGGACCATTACATAGTGGTATGCACACATTTTTAATGTTTTCCATTTTTCAATGAGTATTAATATTTAGGGTATATTTTGTACTAAATACTTATATTGTTTCATATGGCAGAGCATGTAGATGTGCTCGATTGAGAGAGGATATCAACAAGCACAGAAACAACAATGCGACCACCAGCTAATATTTCTACTGCACCAACTAATCCGGGTATAAAACATTGTAATTAAATCTGTATTAATTAAATTTCCCTAGGAACAATGAATAACAATATCACTTGAATTTTTTTTGTTGTTGCAGCAGTGGATGCCCATGCGCATCCTCAACCTCCACACCGAAATACTAGAAGTTCATCATGGCATGAGGTGTTGAGTACTAATGATGCAACACTTCAAGAAGGCCTAATAATTGTGGGGGATTAGTTAAATGATGATGATGAAGACTTAATTTGTTCTTTCATAGATACCAGGAAGAAGAAGAAGAAGAAAAACAAATGATTAGACATTTTATTATCAATATAAATCCAATATATTTATGGTCCAATGTAATGTATTTTGTTTTCCTAAATGTCATGAATGTTATTTTCTTTCATTTTTTTTGTTTTAGCACATGGCGATGAATGTTTTATGCTTACATTTAATGTTACTGTCATTTCTAATTATAGTTGTAAAATCTAGATAGATTGGGTATGGGGAAATGAGAGTGATGTGAGAGAGGGGGAGAGGCCAAAAGAGCTTCCACCTTCGCGTGGTTGGTCTTGTTTAGTAGATAATAATGTATTCTCTAAACGAAGAGAATCTCATTCAGGTATTCGTCTTTAGTCATTAATTTGTAGAGGTTGTTACATCTTTAATTACTATTCTGAAATACAATTAAGTCATGTGATGAATCGCAGGATGGAGAGGAGCAACATTGGAGGCACCCCATCACTCAAAGGTATGGATATTGTTAAGTATTGGTTTAAGGTGATATAATTACATATATGTTAGTCAATCTTAATATTAAATAATAATAATATAGGAAATGTGTTAAAAAAGTTAAATATTTTATGTTTTTTATATTTTTTTGGAGATTATTTTTGTTGAAATTATAATTTTGAATTGATGAAATTGTTGTTTTTAATGTAAAAATAGTTTAAATGTCTTGAAATACATATTTTGTCACTGGATTGTGTAAAATTAACATATAATATCTACAATTGAATCATTCTAAAATTATTGTTCCATCCATAACAAGTTTAGAATACTAGATTACTTTAAAATTTTACCTCATGTGACATCTTTATTGCACCTCATAAATTTATTTATCGCAGCGGATAAATTTTCACCACTCAATGACATGCTTCCTAGATTTCTTAGATGATAAATCTCAGTTGTAATGCTCCAACTTATTGTTCCGCAAGCGCAATCTTTCCAACCTATGGAGCATGCTCAATTCTGATGGAATATTGCGACTTAGGAGATTGTCATCCAATTTGAGATATATCAAGCTTGTCAGGTTGCCAATTTCGTGAGGTATCCTTCCATGTATATTGTTGTTTGATAAATCTAGTAAAGTGAGGTTTCCCTAAAATTGAGGGTATGGTTCATGTGAGATTTTTTACTCCTAGGTCAAGCATTTTCAATTTTGTGAGCATACCCAAATCTCTAGGAATGCTTCCACCCAAATGTTTCTAAGTCAAATACCGGACTGTTAGATTGGAGCACCCACCTATAGTAGTTGGAATGGGACCTTAAAATTCATTGTTATAGTAGCTGGAGGTTGGAGCAATTGGTTAATGCAGTCAGAAAGGGCAAAGTGGGAGTGCTAAAAATTTGGTTTCCATGTAAATAAAGGCTTTCAAGATGGGCCAATTTTCCAAGATCTTTTATCACTATTCCAATTAACCAATTTTCATTGAGAAAGAGTATCCTGAGTTGGGAACAGTTGGTAAGAGAATCTGGTATGTTTTCTATTAGTTTATTACCCCATAGATGTAATTCCTAGAGATGGGCAAGTTTGGCACTGAACGCTGATGGAATTGGTCCACTTGGTTTGTTCTCATTCAAGACCATCCATTTGAGTAAAGTTAAATTGGAGAGTGAAGGAGGAATGGTTCCATGCAGATTGTTCTCACCTAAAACAATCTCAACCAAAGAAGAGAGTTTCCCTAAAATTGAGGGTACAGTACCTGTGAGATTGTTTAATCCTAGATCAAGCATTTTCAATTTTGTGAGCATTCCCAATTCTCTAAGAATTATTCCACCCAAATGGTTCTGAGACAAAGACATGACTGTTAGATTAGAGAACCCACCTATAGTAGCTGGAATAGGACCTTGCAATTCATTGCTATCAAGCCAGAGCTCTCTTAGGCCAACAAGGCCTCCCAACTTTGGCGGAATATGACCATGAAAATTATTGTTTGAAATATCAAGTACCTCAAGGAAAGAAACATTGGCAAGAAAAGCAGAGAAAGGAGATTGTATATTCATACCTGAAATATTGACACCAACCACTCTCTAGTTCCATGAACTACACTCAACTCTTGTCCACTTACATAAGTTGATACAGGTATTCCAATTCTGTAATTTATTGTACGGATCATATATGAATGCTTGCTTGAAAGAAAACAGATCATGTTGATAGGTATCATTGTTGGTCAATGAATGATTAACTGAATATGACAATATGAATTCCATGAGTATTGGTTGTATCATTAGTGTATGCATTTTGTCAGTGACAAATGCTACCCTTGAAAATGGTGTTGTCGTTTTCATGAAGGCCATTTTAGAAGATAGAATCGTGGGAAGGAATGAGAGGATGGAGATGAACATAATGTTGGGATGTGTTTCAGAGCCATGAAAGTGTATGGTGATGTACACAGGAGGGAACATATGAACAGACTGTAAATCTAAAGTCAAATATGTGGCCCAAGGTAAAATAAATATGCCTTTGTTTCAGCAGTAAAGGTTTGAGGCTCACCAACAATTGTTTGAAGATAAATATTCCTTTGTTTCTGAATTTATTCCAATGCCTTAAATTTATGATCTTGTTGGTTGCATTCGTCTTCAAATTTTCTTCGAGACACTTAAACAAACAACATATATTTATTTTTCATAAATGGAGGATCATGCATATGTCACAAATCTGATATAAGGGCTTCGGAATCATCCTCACCAAATTTGGATGTGTTTAAGACAACATCATTCCTTTAGCCGCTAACATTATATAATTGTCTACATACAAGAAGCACACACAACATCCTTGGGAAACATAAGCTTCCAAACAAAAACTCCATTTGCATTATGAAACATATAGAGGAAACACAATTCATTACCCAATTTACAAAGTGAAAATAGAAACCCAAATGAATCATTGCCATTCTCAAATACATCTAGTTGGCCTTCTCATTAGATTTAAGAAGATCCATCTTGATAACCATTGAATAAATCTTCTTGGATTTGATGAAATGTAGACCTTCCAGAGCCCATAATGGTGACATCTTACATTTGATGGAATGTAGACTTATAATTGACTTCTTAGAAACAAAAAATTGGAATTTCTCTTTTCTAATGGGATGATATACCTCTTATTCTCTAGAGTTTTGTGAAACTGTACACTGAATAACCTTCTATCCAAACCAGAACAACAACTTGCTTCCATTTTTTTATGAAATATCACCTTCACCACATGAAGAAAATTCCTCTCTTTCTTTTGGGAAATATTCCAACATTGGTTGATGAGATTTCAATAAACCATCTCTTCTTACCATTGTAATCTCAACTTGATGTACTATCAGATACATCCATATAATTTGAAAATAAATGGCATAGGATCTAAAAATATGTAATAAAAAACCATCAAGATCATCTTAGAATACCAATTTAAGGCCTCTGTCTACGATTTGAATCTTATAGAACACATGGTATCTCCAACTATATAAAATTGTTCAATATTGGCAATTTGTTTGATTTCCCAACCTGGAAAAGTTAACAACCATAGAAGCATCAATGGTAATTTTAGTTCAACACTACCATACAAACTTTGACCATGCTATTTGATGGGTTTTTTGCAAGCCTCTTTGTCACAACTCCAAAAATAAACACTTTATTCAACATACACACAAAATATCCATCCAATTCATCATAGACAAAGATAAAATAATAGAGTGCATTTCAAAGATTCTTGTTGGCCGAGAACTCTCCAAATGCAACAATATTTGTCAATATTCTAACATATCTAATAAGATTTGAAATGTACATATAAATGGGCCATGATTTGAATCTCATATCTCTTTCCTGAGATTAAACAAACAGACCAATATAGACCTGTTTATAATTCATCAACAAACCATTCAAATTTTCAATGGAGTTTTTTCTTGAGTGTTTTTGCTCAAACTAAACAAGACCGTATCCATTTCACTGACCATTTTCATCTGTGGCCACTTTGCAAGAAAGAAATGGACAAAATGAAAATATTGTATCATGCAATGCTCTATTATGTATTGATTGATAAGAGAGTTAATGAAGTTTAACTCTTTGTCCTAGGGTCTATTTTTCTCAGCTTGATCAATAACACAGGACTTTTGATCATTATGTTACCTTCAACAATTGAAGGAGATTACCTACCAAGTTAAAAAAAAAAAAACATTAAATTTGAGTCAATATCATTATCATCCTAATTTTAGACATTATACAAATTGTGTTCCTCCAAAGTTACATCGTTATTAGATAGTTTTTCACACTTAACAATAAACTTAATGATCTTGAATGAGATCCAACCTTGTAATGGAAGAATCAGGCATGTAGATTGAAGCATACCAAAAATTACCTTAACATGTTGTCACTGCCAGATTCATCTAAGATTGTAAGCCTCCTCACTGTCTTCATGAAATCTATGAATTCAATTCAAAGACAATAAAATATTTGCTTAGTTGCCTAAAAATACACATAAGAAATTATTCCTAAACTCAAGAAGAAAACACAATAGGAAAGTTCTTCTAGCTAATACATAAGATTTCTCTCACATTGTAGTTGCTTGTGCTTTCGATTTTCTTAGCAAAAACAACATTAACATGATATGCAGAGACATTTTGTGAATCAAAGAAAATAGATTACAATTGTTTTCTTTTAGCCTTTGCCCAAGCCCTAATTTAGTAAATGGATTAGGTGTAAGTTTTGAAGTGAGATCAAATTACCTAGAAGGTTACTCTCCATCCTGCCTCATAATGTTACCAATATCCTTGTAGATAATACGGTTTGATAGCTCTAAATATTCAATACCAAGCATTTTTCGTAACATGTCATAGAGTTGTTTATAATTGTTGAACATTGTCAGATCAAGGGTTCGACCTACTTTTTCAGTCTCACTAAAGACATTGAAAGGGAGAAATGTATTCTCTAATGTCTTTTCATACTGAAAAATTTAGACCTTGTTTCTCCATACAGTGTGATAGTTCATTTGTCCATGCTCTTCACTCTTTCCACTTGCCCTTCGATGTAGATAAGGTAAGACAACTACAAGGCCTATCCACTCGTGATTTGAGGGAACCCATGGAAAAATAACTCTGAATCATTTCCAATGCCATAAAACTAGGGATAAATACCTCTAAATCGTTTCCATTACCAGAAAATAGGGGCGAATTTTTTTTGCACCATTTCCATTACTAGAAAATCGGGTTGAAAGGGAGGATTTGGTTCGAATTTTAATCTAGAACAAAATGCTATGTGTATTGAAATACTCGAACAATAGTATGGGTATCATGACTTTTACACCATATCCCATTTAATTAACTTTGGGAACCATTTTCCTAAAGTTAATTTCATTCATAAATCCCTAAATATCCCCTTTAATTAACTTTAGGAACCATTTCCCTAAAGTTAATCCCACTTAATTAATTCATAAACCCTTTTTATGACTTTCCCTCCTATTTTTAATTTAGAAAAGAAAAAATATGAGAGGAATTCCATATTTTTCCTATAAAACAAGGAGAGGTTTCCCCCCATTTCAATATCACTCTTTCATTCCTCTTTCTCTCATTTTCCCTCATTGTGGATTGTTTCCCTAGGTTTGTCCCTTTACCAATGAAACCCTAGTTTCTTGAGGAGCACACTATTGCATCCATCTATAGCCAAAGGAAAAATCAACTACAACCACACACTCGAGGAAATCAAAGAACCCTCTGAAGGAGAGGCCATTAGAAGATAAACACCTTCAACATCTCTCCACCAGTGATATTGTGAAGTCTACCATTTGGGTAATGGATTCATTTATTCTTTGATCAAATAGTTGTTCTTGTATTTTATTTTTTTATTGCATTTTACTTCCATATATATAGGAATAACATAGCTTAGATAATAAATTAGTTCATTGAAATATAGGGTTTTTAGTTTTCTAACTCATTTGTCTGTAATCTTGTAGCAACCACAAGGTTTGCAAAGTTTCTCACTATGTTTGTACATTTTCACCAATAGAGTGGTGACTCCACTAGGGATATGAGCCAATCTCAAGATCCTTGATTGTGGGTGTGTGGTAAATGAGTTTATTTGTTTTTATGAGTTTTTTAGGTTTTCTGACTTCTTTTAGCTTTATGTGTTGTGTTTGCAAGTGACAAGGGTTGGAAACCACAAAGGAATCCCACAGAGTTGAACTCCCAGGTGAAGGAGACTCCTAGAGACCATCACACTTATTCGGGTCAACAAGTGCATTGAACAATGCATCAACAAGGTATGGTTCCTTTGTTTGTAAATGTAGGAAACATGTTACCTTTCGTCATGGGCCAACACACTTTTTGAGGTAACTTTCTGTAGTGGTTAAAAAAATTATTTTTTCTAGTTTTTATCTCTTTCGTGTGTATACTAGGTTTATATTTAGGGAATGTGGATGATTAGTTAGATTTTAGTTTGTAGGTTTTGCTTAAAACCCTTAAAAATCCAAAGGATTGAGGAACAAAACCCCCTATGGTTTTACTACCTTTCCTTCAAGAGTTTTTTTGAGGGTTTGACTCTTTGTTTGTTCTCTACAAATAGGTTGTAACTTTGAATTTCAATGGTTGTTTACATCTATAGGTTTATTTTCTTGCAATTCATTTCATTTTAATTTGAAAAATCAAAAGAAACATAGGCATATAGAAAGTTTCATTGCAATTTTTTTAATTGTCTATTATAGTCATGGACCATTTCATTTTTGTTATTAAAGAATGCTCATGTAGGTCAGATTTGCATAGATCCTGTGTGAATGGCATAATTTTTTTTTTTTTAAAAACCCAATATTGGTCTCTTTAGTGACCAACCTGTTCGTCGATAGTATAGCCAATTGGTCACAAACATCAATGTGTTAGTTTCTTTAGAGACCAACCTATTAGTTGCTAGAGTGACCAATGTGTTCGTCACTAGTCAGTTAGTCGCTAGTGCGACTAACCGATCCTGCTTCTTTTGACCTTTTTAACTGATGTTTTGGTCGCTCTAGTGACTAATATTCGTCGTTCTAGCAACTCATAGTGGTTTATTGACTAATCTTGCCAGGGTTGTTTTGGTCACTCTTGCGACTAATATTAGTCATTTGAACGACTAATATTCGTCGTTCTAGCAACTCATAGTGGTTTATTGACTAAGTTTTCCAGGGTTATTTTAGTCACTCTTGCGACTAATATTAGTCGTTTGACCGACTAAAATTCGTCGCTAGCCAAAATTTTCCCTATTGTGAATAGGATTATTTTTTCATTCGCTAGACCAACGAAGATCCATGTGTGGTCGCTAGACCGACGAATTAATTCCAACGAAAAAAAAAATTAACTGGGTCGCAAAAATTACTCTATGCCGACGAAAATTTGTCTCTACTTCGTTGCAAAAATGTTCAAATTTAATAGTGGGTGGTAAGTGGTATTAGGGGGGGCGTCTGAAATCACATGGTGATTACATGTGGAAGAGGTGGTTTCACCCCCTCTTGTTAAATTTTGGATGGCAAGGGGTGTCCAGAATACATTACACCCATTGATTTAATTTATTTTGGGATATGTGCAGGAGCTAAATGTTTTTGTTTTGTTTTCTATTTGTTTTTCTTTATTTATTATTATTTTGTTTTATGTTTTTCTTTATTTTGTTTTAATTGTTCTTTATTATTTAGTTTTGTTTTACGTGTTTTATCTTTTCTTTTTTTTTTTAATCGTTTAATATTTTAATAATGGTTTGTTTCTTGTTTTTATTTTTTCTATGATTTTGTTTAATATCTTTATTATATATATATATATAATTGTTTTAATTTTAATTTTAATTATTTTTAATAATATTTTTTAATTGTTTAATTAATGTTTAATTATTAATATTTTTTTAATTTTAATGTTTAATTATTACACTAACCTAATTAAATTAACTTCACTAATCTAATTAATATTATCAATGCCACTAACCATTCACTATTAACCTAATGTTTTTTTTAGCCTAAGTTTGTTTATTCATGCAGGGACAAAATTTAGTGAAGGGGTGAAGAAATGGAGGGTGAGGGAATGAAAGGCACAACAGGGTGATGAAGGATCATGTGAAATGGATGAAGGGAGAAGCGAAATCAACCAAGCCCAGGAAGTCACATGTCTTCATCACGAGAGCAATGTCAAATATATAGTTGAAGAATGAAATCACCTATGATTATAGGACCCTAACAAAGGCTCCACCTGGGAATGGAAACTCTTTCAATAGGTGACAAGAACCACAAAACTCTGAATATTCATACTTGTGCCTTATCTATTGGGTTGATCCCAAAACATTATTCTGCAACATGTACTTGTTTTGATCCTTCAACTGAAACCAAATCAAACTAAAGACTGGAATTTGAAATTGATATTGAAAAAAAATGTTGAAAGGGATGCTCAAAGAGCTGAGCTTATTTGCACACTGCTACCTACCCTGCACTGTTGAAAATCACGTTGAATCAACTAATACAAAAATACCAATGAATTCAGTCAAGTAGTTGCTAAAAAATGTGGATTTATTAACTACTTGTTAGCACAATCAAAAGGACAACTTGACATTTTGTCCACAGAATCAAAATTGCAAAGTGTAATGGCCACTGCTGAAAACATGATTGATCCTTTATGTTGAAAAAATATTCCATGTAGTCTACTATGGGATCAGGAAAACACAACCTATTTCTTGACTTTCAACAAATTTATGGTCATAATTGGGCATGGCACATATGCTTTTTACATCATCATACAGTTCCTGATATGGCTGCAAATTTTTTGTCAAACTTTGAAAAGAAACTTCTACTGAACCAGACCATGAAAGAGACCGCCTACTAATGTCTATATCATAACCAATTTTAATTCCATAACTGGAAAATGAAACATGACTTGGACAACACAATTCATCCAACACATCAACTATTGGAACATGTAGGAACTGACATGATTGTTGCATTGCTTCCATTGAAACTTCACAGTTTTGTATGTGCTTATCATTTAGGACATGATCAATATTCTTCTTTAAAAACTAAAATGAATTAAATCTGAATGGTACATAATTATTTTGGATTAACTCATATTCTATCTTAGGCGTTAAGCTTGCATCTGGAATTTGAAAATCAATGCAGCTCAAGGGATGCAATTTTGGGTCTAGAACAACTTCCATATCATCAATGACATCTTCAACTGATTGATCAGAACATTATCCATCCCTACTATTTACAACTTTCTTATAGTTTTCTCTCAGAAACTGAAATCAAGAGAAACATAAGGGAAAATACTTTCCACTTACTCTGAGATTTTATGCATTTTCCTCATTGTTGTCATAATTAATATGCAGAGGCTTATTGTCATATTTAAGTTGTAACTAAGCTTATGTCTCCCAAAATCATGCCATTGATTTCTTTGAACAATCAACATCTATTTCAACCACATAATCATCATCATATTAATCATACTTGGGTAGATCATCCATGAAAGAAATGTCATCTAACATACACATCATATCAGTTGATTTCTCTTCTACAAGTTGAGTTCGAGTCTCATCTTTGACCAGGTTGTGAATTGAATACATAAAGTAATCATTTTCTAGTTTATGATACCAAGGATGAGCTGCAAAACTCTTGGGAACAATGACCCTTTCTTTCGCTTCAACTAATGGAACATGGTGTCTTTGAACAACAAGCTTTTCTCTTATGCTAATCTTGTGCAAAATTTCTTCCATGGTGCTTGCCAGAATGTCTAGCTTCGCCTTTGAGGATGTCAGATGCTCCTTTTCTTTGTTCTTTATGTCTTCTACCTCCAAATTTGACCTTTTGATCAACAAATTGCCTTCTATTGCACTATCTTTAATTTCTTTGAGTGTTATGGTGTTTCTTTCCCTCAACTGAAATGCCATTTCTGGATCAAAGGCATCTAGATAGTGTAAGAGAGCTAAATCATGAGGAGGTTTTATATCAACAAGCATTGAATGGTAGACTTGATTGAATATGGCTGAAAATTGTTGCATTGTCTCTCTTGGATGTCTTTTCAAGTGATTATATTCTTCCAAACTGAGGAAGGGATTCCTCTTGATCACCCATTGATCCAAGAAAAATTTCACAAACCGATTGACATCACTGATGCTTGCAGCTGGCATATCTTTATACCATTTCTTATCTCTACTTTGAAAAGATAAAGAAAAAATACTAATACTAACATCACTTTTTTCCACCTCAAAAGGTCAAGATAATTTTCAAAACCTTGAATGTGTTTCACAACAGTGATGTAGTCATATTCTCCTTCAAATTTGGGAAGATATTTGAAGTATTGGCGAGGAAATCATGAAGTATGGGAGGTAAGACAAGAGGCTTGTATCTATCTCATATTTTTACAGGTGTAGGAGTATGTATAGGGATTGTAACACTAGGCTTAACCTCTTGAGGCTCATAAGGTTGAACATGCTCTTCATAAATTTTGGCAGTATCATCTGGATCAGGATCATGATAAGGGAAAAAATAATTAAAAAAAAAAACCTATCATATCTTAGATAAACTTCCATATTAAATAGCTGATCTTTTCATATGGTATGGTCATGTTTCAAGTTCTTCCTCCAATGGAGTCTTTGAATTGGAACTGATATGGAGTTGATTAGATTCTCCGGGTGGATGATATAGCCTTATTGCATCTGATCACTGTCCACCATCAGTAATCAGATCTGTAACTTGATATGTTTTTGTGAGGAACAGTTCCCCAGTATGGTCGCCACTATGTGAGCACTCTGTAATTTCTCAGGCTAAAGAAGAAATGGGTAGAGGTAACTAAAAAACCACTTTGGAGTCCAGGATCTAGCCCTCCTAGACCCGGAGAGGGATCTCTCTATAATATTTAGCTTTGTTTGTTCGGAGTTTTAGGCTAGTTATAATAGTACAAGGTTTTGTTTTTTAAACGGTTTGGTTGGATCAAAGAAAATAGGCCATTAGGAAATGGATTTAGGACATGAAATTCAATGGTTTATAGTTTAACATAGGATGAAAACCTCCCTAAAACACTGAGGAAAAATAGGCACCTTGTTCAACAGGTTAAAATGATGTAGAGATGGTTTGAAATAGATTAAATCCCACTATAATAAGAGGCACCTAGAAGAGGATGAATCTCTTATGGAAGCTTTAGAAGAAGAAGGAAAAGAGGCAAGAAATCAAATAGGGCATCTAAAAAAAGATGAATCCTGGAAGGGAACCATGAAAACGTAAAAAAAAACCATTACATAAGAGGCACATAACCATGGGTGAATCCCTACATGCAGTTGCAAAAGAATAAACACATAAATCTACTAATTGAAACAGAGCATCTAGAAATGGATGAATTATGTAACAGAGAATCATAAATACACAACAAGTGTATTCTATGGTGAAAGAAGAACCAAAAAAAGATGAATGCCAGTCACATTGCTCTTACAAAATTGTTGTAAGATAAACAAATAAAACAGAGAAGGAACAATTATGAACATAAGCTCTGTGATGAATCTCAGGCCATAAACAAGATTGTTGTATTAATATCACAAATAAATAAACATGGACTTCATACTTTTTCATGGGTTTCCCTTCCCCTAAAATTTTGCAAGGCCCAGGTAGCCTTTCACACAGGTTGAACCCTTAATACTTCGAAATGTGAAGTATTTATCAGTTGTTTACAAAGGATCCTGTCATAAATGAGTAGGATCAATTTCACAAAATCTAAACTAATTAGATTTTAGATTACAATCATAGAGTTTTGTTGAGATTGATTCATAGATACGACATTTTTTTGATGGGATTTGTGGGTGATCTATGCCTCTGAATACGATCTCTTTGCATCTGTCATTTTGACTTTCTGCCTCCTGAAATTCTGAAAAATAGGGTCCAATGAAGTATTTTATTTTCTCAATATGAGATGTCTGTGTAAAAACAAGGGGAATATTTTGTAGATGAGCCTATCTTGAGTAAAAACCTCTCTATGTTTTTTCAAATTCATCTCCATATTTCCAAAACATCTACTGCAAAAACATGACAAAATCAGGAAAAATGGAAGCCTGAAAAATAGTTCTTAGATATGGATTTTATTATCCAAATTCCCGATATTTGTGCAAAAATTGAGAGAGGTTATTTAATTTCAATCTTTTTTAAAGAATAAACTCTCTCGATTTTTCAAAATTCCTTCTGGTTTTCCCGGAAACACTCTTTGAACTGGACTAGTAAAACTGGTTTCAGGAGTGGTTTTCAGAGGGGGGAGAGTGGATTTCAAACCCCTCCTAGGGTGTTAAGTGGTATTAGGGGGGGGGTATGAAATCACATGGTGATGACATGTGGTAGACGTGGTTTCACTTTTTGAAACCCCCCTATTAAAGTTCGGATGGAAAGAGGGGTCCGGAATACATTACACCCATTGATTTAATTTATTTTGGGTTATGTGGGTAGGGGAGGTAAATGTTTTTGTTTTGTTTTTTATTTGTTTTGTTTTATTTATTATTATTTTGTTTCAATTTTTATTTATTATTTAGTTTTGTTTTAAGTGTTTTATCTTTTCTTTCTTTTATTTATTTGTTTTAATTCTTCAATATTTTAATTATGGTTTATTTCTTGTTTTTATTTTTTCTATGATTTTTTTTAATATATATATATATATATATATATATTTGTTTTAATTTTAATTTTAATTATTTTTAATAAAAAAAATTAATTGTTTAATTAATGTTTAATTATTAAGATTTTTTAAATTTTAATATATTATTACACTAACTTAATTTATAACCTAAACACACTAACCTAATTAAATTAACTTCACTAAGATAATTAATATTAACAATTCCACTAACCATTCATTATTAACCTATTGTTTTTTTAGCCTAAGTTTGTTTATTCATGCAAGGACAAGCTTTGGCGAAGGGGTGAAGAAATGGAGGGTGAGGGAATGAAGGGCACAACAGGGTGATGAAGGATCGAGTTAAATGGATGGAGGGAGAAGAGAAATCAACCGAGCCCAACAAGCCAGTTGTCTTCATCATGAGAGCAATGCCAAATAGATAGCTGAAAAATGAAATCACCTATGATTATAGGACCCTAACATGGGGTACATGGTTATACTATGCATAGTTATATTGTCGCTGCACATTATTGTACTATGGTTGCGCATTCTTGTACTACTACTGCGCATTGTTGTATGGTAGTGTTACCTGGCTAAACTAAGGTGTGGATTATCATGTCATCATTTCTATTTGCACCCTATACGTATCTGAAGTTCTTTCTCTCATCAACTCCATCATTCTACAATCCTTATCATCATGACCCACTGATTTGCAAAAATTGAAAATTACAATCCCAACAACGGAACTATTTGTTGGTTCTTCTTCTACTTCTTCTTGGGAATACCCAGGTTCGGATCTCAACAGGATTCCAGAAAAACCTTCAAAAACTATCAGCCCTCCTGGTAAACCAGAAGTCAATGTTGCTTATAGGGTGCACAATGTAGTCTCACTCAAGATAGATTTTATGGGGGACTCCAGTACTTAGTTGTTTGCAGTCTAGGAATGAGTGGGGATTGGGATTGGGTTCTTTATTCCTTATGCATTATCCTTTTTAATCATTCAATTACTTCTATAATTTATTCATCTTTTAACTTATGCCTACATGCATGCTAATATAGCTACTTTAACCATTCATTCATAATCTAATGATCAACATAAAGTAAATCATTCATTAACAATCACAAAACACAAAAGTTTTAACGTGGTTCAACCCCTCCTAGGGATACGTCCACAAATATTTGGCTTCTCTACTCTTTTATTTATTCTTCTGCAAATGCTTGCACTATGTGTATTACATCTTCAGTAATACAATCAAGATTGAGGGTAAGAACCCTTAGTGAGGCGGACTAGATCACACTAGGGTCCCTAGCCTGTGACCTAACCCTCAAGGACTACCTTACTCCACTCTTCCACAAGACTTATTACAATCAACAACCCACAAATTCATAATAATCAACTCTCTCTATCCTTAACTAACATCCTCTTTCCTATTACAAGCTCTTTTTTCTCATTCTTGCTCACTCTCCTACTTGATTCATCCCTTCCTTTATCTCTTTTGACCTCGCCCTCCTAGGTCCTTATTTATACTAATTGATAGGCTTGTATCCATTACAATCTTCCCAAAAACCCTAACCTTATCATGGTTAGACTTGTCTTCCTGCGTGCCACAGTGATTTTCCTCCTGCATTTTGTTTTTCCTTCTTTTTTTGCATGATACTTTCTTGCCTCCTGTTGCACACTCTCCAAAATTAGGTCTTCCTTTCCAAAATTAGGTCTTTCTCAAAACATGTATTTCTCCAAAAATAGTACTGCGCCCAAAATAGACTTCCTTCTCAAAATAGGCTTGCGCCCAACAGTACAAATCAATGTAATGACACAACAACCATATCACAATTAACTAGTTGTTAAGGTCTTTTTAAGACTTATTATTCTTAAGTCTATACAAACATATCAAATCAATGACAAAAACTAGTGCAAAATTTAATAAGTCTTGAACCTGTAACTCATGGTCTGAAATCTCATGAGTGTTGTTGAAGTTCCGCCTAAAACGCTGACAAAAGTGGATGTTGAAAACTAAATATGGAAAAATCCTTGTGCATCAAATGAGCCATATATCCTTTGAGTGGTCATTAAAGTGAAATCAAAACAATGAGATCAAATCATGATGAGAAGTGAATTAGCTGCAAGTCTAACACGTCGCATATCCTAAAAAACATTGGTAATACAATGTGCCAAGAGAAAATATTAGAAAAATTGTATTTCATCTCCAAGGTAAAAATACAATTCCTGAGGAGTCTAAAGACTATGAATATCTCACATATCGACATGTAAAAAAATTCTCCAAAATCCTGCTGAAAGAAAAAAGTGTCAAACAACATCCAAAACCTGTATATGAAAAACATGTAGCCAAAAAACATATGACTAGTAAACCAAGTAAAGTATTGGTACTTCTCCAAATCCTCAACCCAAATTTCCATCAAACATGTTGGACAATCCATCAAATTCCAAAATATGTGGCAAATCATCCATCTAATAACCTAGAAATCATCAATCTATCAATTATCAATCTCATGAAAAACCTTACCAATCAAAGACTTTGTGTGAGTGATATGTGCTAACATCATTAAATCCATCATCCTAAAATAATAAACTCATATGCAACCCTGAATCCTGAATCCATAGTCAATCATCATAAACTGCAATCCTGTAAGTTAGACTTCGAAACTAGTAGTCTAACATATCAATATTTTCCCCTCTATCGACTAAAAAGTGAGAATTCTAGATAATGAGATATACCCCCCTTGAAAGTGGAAAAGAGTAATCAAATCATCTTTGAGTGGTGTTAAGAACCAAATATCAATTTAGCATAGAAAATCCTAAAAAAAAGTACTCAACGCCTTGAAAAAGAGATAATTTCAAATAATAAGCCTCTTCGAGGGGGCAACCTCCTTTTACCCCACTTAAATGTTCAAGTACAAGATGATTCAAAATGAAAATTTCTCCTTGGTATATATAGGAGACTAGG
>ML787542.1:190921-209422 GCA_009831015.1 Picea engelmannii | reverse complement strand
AATGGATCCAGGAAGGCCAAATATTTTTCATTTGTGGGTTTTGGACTATAGGTTTGGATTTTTTATTGTTATTATGCTGATTTTTGGAGGATTTTGCCCATTTTTTAGGATATGGAGCACTTTTTGAGGCCAGATCTTGGGGGCAAGTTGGGAGGAGAACTCCAACTCAGAATATATAAAAATCAAAGGTCCTTGACAACCATCAGAGGTTCATAAACAACAGAATTCTTATGATTTTGGAAGCTTAAGCCATTTTTATGCAGAGAAGCCATTAAGGAAGCAAACTTTGGAGGCCATTTCTGGGAGCTATGCTCAGCATTTTTCAGTGTCGTCAGTTGTGTTGGATTCTTGAGGTTGAAGAGAACACACTCAGACCATTTTGTAATCAATTTGAGATATTTTTCATGTAATTTTGTAGCATTGAATATTAATAAGAAAGCCTCCCCCAATAAGACAAATGCATGGAGACGTAGGAAAACTTGTGTCGAACTCCATTATCAAGATTGGTGCTATGGTTTATTGTTCCTTATGTATATTTTTTATTTTGCATTCTTCATTATGGTTACATTATTATTTCATTTAAATCTTCTTCTTCTCTTAATTCCTAAACAGAAAATCAACTCATGCATAAACTTAACCATAGTCTTTAAAAGATCAATTTTGGATCAAGTGGTATCAGATTAAGTTGACAGTTGGTTGTTTGAGTTTGCATGATTACCAGGGAAAATCTAAGTTGTGTTGAAGGATAGTTTGTAGAAGGAGATATAGATATTGGAACAAGAAAGAGTACATCTCAAAGTGATAAAATGGCATCGGAATAAGGACTTTCTCAAAATGAAAGAGATTTTCAAAAGAATTTGTTTTCCATGTCGGAGATGGTAAAAGTGTTGTATGATGATTACTTGGAATGGAAGAGACCTTTTCAAGGGGAATCTTCAAATCAAGCCAAAAGTGAAGAAGGAGAGGACCCTCCAAAATCTCCTCATTCACCTCCATCATCTCCATCTTCTTCTTCTTCAAGTATAAGTTCAACTTCTACTGGAAGAAAACATTCTCATAAACATAATCATGATATTCCATTACTTAAACATGATGTAAAAGTAAAATTTCTTATGTATGATGGCGAAGTTAATGATGAGAAACTTGATAATTGGGTTAGACAGTTGGAGATATATTGTAATGTGCAACAAATCAAAGATGAGGCAACCAAAATCAGATTGGAATCATTTTTTCTTGAAGGCATAGCTCTCATCTGGTGGAAAAGTAAGATGCAACATGGAACTCAACAAGTTGGTAAGATTTTTCCATCATGTCATGATTTTATTTCCACACTTAGAAAACAGTTATATCCATTGGGATATAAGGAAAAGGATTTAATTGAATGGAAAATTCTTAAGATAAGAAAAGGACAATCAGTGTAGGAATACACAGATGAATTTCTTAAGATGGATTTGATGTTAGATGTTCCATTGACTACACAAGAAACTCTTATGAAATATATAGGAGGTTTTCTTGCTTATATTCGTAATAATGTATTTATGTTTGGACCTACTTGTTCAACAAAATAGGTATTACAACAGAGGACGAACACCTTCGGTAACCACTCATTGTTAAGAACCAAATGTTGAATACACAAGAACAATAAACCATAAACCATTCACCACAACCAATACACAAGAACAATATGTAAAATCTTCTTTATTACCATCAAACCCTTGAGGTAGGGCAACACCGTACAATGGATCCTATTATGGAAGGAATCCTCTCCTGTTCACTTGCCTCTTCGAGGGGGCATCCTCCTATTGAACTACCGCTCCAAATCCAATAATTCTCTTCATGTCTCATTACATTGCTTGAACACCTTTATATAGTGCTACCATCACCTAAGAACATTCTAGAGGAGGAATCTTCTAGAAGTAGAACCTTCTAAGAAGTCCTCTTACATTTATTATATCTAACTACCATAGTGGGTCTTATTTAATAATATAGTGGACCTAGTCCACCTTACATTGAATGACCTCCACTATTATCACTATGGGCCCTCTGGGCCCCCCGACTACCTCTCTAGATACCTTACACTCACATAACTAGATCAAAGATCAACACATTGATGTTTTCATATGGTAAAACCCCTACGGGGAAAAATCCACAGCCCCAGCCAACACGGCCACTTGGAGAAGTTTATTAATGCAAATAAAAATATTACAGAGAGATTTTACAAGAGATTTTCTCACCATCGATCATCGGCAAATGACCCTCCATGCTCTTTAAATATATATCATGGAACAATCGGGTGTTAATCCATGGATCAATGGTCGTTAAGATTGAGGAGAGTATGAACCGTTGGATCAATCTATGTCGGGAACATATCGTGACCGTTGGATTTCCTAACTACAAATGCATACTAATGCATACTAAAGAAACACACTTTTACCTAATGACACAATAGACCAAGTAGATTTTACTAACTCCTAAGTGTCTAAATATCCTAACACCCCCCCTTAAGAACAACTTGGGATAGGATTGAAGGATTTACAATATTGACACAATAGGATATGGAAGGAGGCATTAGAGCCTATCCCCCCTTAATGATAACTTCTTGAACTCCTAACATAGATCAAAGTTTGGAAAACTTCGCTTCTGTAAGAGACTTTGTGAAAATGTTTGCAACTTGATCTTCTGTAGGGAAAAAGAGCACTTCAATAACTTGATCATGAATGAGCTTTTTGTTGAAGTGAATGTGTAGCTCGATGTGTTTTTGATGATGATGTTGAACTAGGTATTTGGTGAGCTTGATGGAACTCTGATTATCACACCAAAGGCTGGTCAGATGTTGGTGCTAGAATCCAAACTCTGAAAGGATCGGTCGAAACCACAGGGCTTCTTGACTTGCATTTACCATTGCTTGATACTCTGCTTCTGTTGAAGAAAGTGAAATAGCCTATTGCTTCTTACAGGCCCAAGTGATAGGTCCTAAACCAAGGATGAAAACATAACCTGCAGTAGACTTCTAATCATCAAGGTCGTTGACCCAATCTGAATTAGTGAAACGAACCAAAAAATGAGTCCCCCTTGAACTGTAATGTATCTTGAACTGAACTGTACCACGAACATAAAGAAGTATCCTTTTAGCTTCTTTACAATGGCTTTCATGGGGTGTTTTCATATATCAGGCAATAAGACCAACAACAAAGGAAAGATCAGGATGGCTATGATTCAAGTATAAGAGGCTACCAACTAATTGACAGTACAGGGTGGCATCAACTTCAAGAGAAGTACAGGTGGCAGAAAGCTTGACTCCATACTAGAAGGGAGAAGGGGTTGGTTTACAATTTTCCATGTGAAAGAGATGAAGAAGGTCACAAGCATACTTAGACTGGGAAAGAAAAATTCCTTCATTGGTTTGCAAAACTTGGAGGCCAAGGAAATAGTGCAAAAATCCTAAGTCTGACATTTCAAATTTCTTCTTAAGGTTGGTTTTCACATGGTTTAAAAGTTTTGAGTCACTACTAGTAAGGATAAGGNAAGGTCATCAACATAAAGGACAAGGATGATGAGACGTCTTCCTACTTTCTTGGTATAGACATTAGGATCAAAATGGAATCTAGAGAATCTAGTGGAAACAAAAAAGCTATCCATTTTGGCATACCAATCTTGGGGAGCTTGCTTGAGACCATAAAGATATTTCTTGAGGCGACAAACAAGGCTAAAGTCATTCTGGACATAGCTAGGAGGTTGTTCCACGTAGATTTCTTCTTTCCAATCTCTGTGCAAGAAGGTGGATTTAACATCCATCTAATGGACCTCCCATTTATGTGAGGCAGCAAGGGCAAGAACAAGGAGATGGAATTCATTTTTTCTACAGGGGAAAAGGTTTCATTATAGTCAATTCCTTCAACTTGGGAAAATCCTTTAGAAACTAACCGAGCCTTGTGTCTTTCAACAATTCCATTTGATGCATACTTAGTTCTGTAGACCCATTTGCATCTAACAAGTTTTCTTCCTTTTGGAAGAGGTACAAGATTCCAAGTATCATTTTCCATTAAAGAACAATACTCTTCATTCATTGTTGTATCCCAATCTGGATGACTTGAAGCTTCTGTAAATGTCTCTGGATCATGAGTTTCGAAAACTTGAGCCAAAAGAGAAAAGGCTCACTAGAACTGTGAATGTGTCTGATGCCAATATGAAGGATCACCGACAAGATCACCAGCTGCTTCTCGTGTTGAACGAACCCATCTAGGAAGCAATGGAGCTGGTGTTGGTTCAGGTTCAAAGGACTCATATGGAGGAGGGTGAGAAGGCGGAGATCAATTTTTATCCTCACTTTCATCGTCTGAAGAAGAAACCAGATCAGAAGAAGGCACAAACGCCGAAGATGGCTCGTAGGATGAGGAAGGCACAATTGTCGAATTAGGCTCGCAGGCCAAGAGATTTTCATCAAATTTAACATCTCTTCTAATAATAATTTCATTACAATGTGATTGAAGAAGTCTGTAACCTTTGAAATCTTTAGAATAACCAACAAATATACACTTCTCACTTTTAGGCTACAATGATTTTCTTTTCTCATCAGGAAAGTGAGCCCATGCTATACTGCCAAATACACGAAAGTGACTTACATCTGGTTTAATTTTAGTCCAAGATTCTTCCGGTGTTATATTTTTCAGAGCCTTTGTGGGAGTGAAATTTACTATGTAATTTGCATAGTTGATGGCTTCCGCCCAATACTTTACACTTAATCCCTTAGATTGGATCATACAATTAGCCATTTCTTTTAATGTGCAGTTCTTTCTCTCAGCAACACCATTTTGTTGTGGCGTATATGGAATAGTGTGTTGTATTTGGATTCCCTATGTAGTGCAGTAGCTTGTAAAATTATTGTTCACATATTCGTCTCCATTATCTATTCTTAACCTTTGAATTTCATGTCCAGATTGCTTTTCTACAAGGGCCTTGTAGGCCAAAAACTTGTCAAAAACTTCACTCTTGAGTTTTAAGAATTAAACCCAAGTACATATGGAAAATTCATCAATGAAAGTTAAGAAATACTTGCACCCAGAAAAAGAAGGAGAAGAAAGAGGACCACACAAATCACTGTGAACAAGCTGCAAAGGACCCGAGGTGTGCCAAGAGGCACATTTGTCAAAATTGTCCCGATGATGTTTGCCGAGAACACAACCGACACAAACACCATCTATGCATGAAACAAGAGGAAGACCAGTCACCATCTATTGATTACATAGTTGTTGTAATGAGCGATAGTTTAGATGACCAAACCACTCATGCCAAAGTTTGCTCAAGTCATCGCTATGAGCAACAAAAACTGATGAAAAATCTTATGACCCAAAGTTGT
Organism: Picea engelmannii; assembly: GCA_009831015.1. NCBI lineage: Eukaryota > Viridiplantae > Streptophyta > Pinopsida > Pinales > Pinaceae > Picea > Picea engelmannii. Next base: position 204,066 of record ML787542.1, on the reverse strand, counting down.
CAACTTGTACAACCTGGTAATATCATTAGCAATTCTAGTTGCAAGAACATGCTTAGGATATTTTAGATCCTTGATTACAACTTGGTCAGGTGAAAACTCGACGGTGTTACCTTCACCTGAATGAGTGATTTGATATACTGATAGAAGGTTACAAGAAAGACTTGGAACACATTATAAGTTTTAATCTTGTGAAGTAAAGAAATGCATATAGATTCTTAAGAAATATAGAAATTAATCAATGGCTCATACACATAGTACACAGAGATTTTATACTGGAAACCCTCAACCGGGAAAACATTTCTTATTTTCATTATATCAAATTTCACCATTCGCCATACAATATATACAATGTTTTTAGGTATTCCATAGATACCAAAACCCTAATCCCTTAGTCCGGGATTAATTTACAAATCCGCTAAAAATAGAAAAAAACCGCCCACACACACACACGCCCAAATGCAAGGATCGTCATATGTAGTAGTCGTATCTAACGCGCCCACACACACACAGATGCAAAGAATATAACACATACCCAACACACATAATACATCATTGAAATGACCATTATCTACTTGAAATGTTCCATATCCTACAACACTAAGAGATCTATCATCACCAACAAATATTTTCTTGGTGTTACATTCATTTAGAGCAAAAAATATGTCTTTATCCTTAGCCATATGATAAGATGCTCTTGAATCAATAAGCCACTCATCAAAGGAAGAAGTAGTAGTAGAATTTGAATTGAAGGAGAAACCAGAAGCAGAAAGTGCATGTCTTTGACAAGAAGAAGTAGAATCAATATTGATGTTGTGATTCTTCATCATTGCTTCTAAAGCTGCCATCTTCTTGAAACATCTGAACTCATCATGACCATCTTTATCACAAAAGTTGCAATGTATGTTAGTATTCTTACTTTTATATTTTGCTCCTTTGTCACTAGTAGGAGCTGAAGTTGTCTAAGCAGGTTTGGGACCCTTATGTTGTTTGTTGTTGTAGCAAGGATGTTGCTTCTTGGGATACTTGGGTTTGTCTTTCTGTTGGGAAACTAAGGCTTTGTTGAGGGACTTGCAGTGTTGATCACTCCAAATTGTACAATCTTATCTTCCTCTCGAATCAAAGAAGCACAAAAGGACTCAAGACTAGGTTTTTCATAAGCTTCTTCCCCTAGAGCCTCTCTCATGGCATAAAAGGTAGATAAAAACATAGAATATGCACTACCTAGCTTAGAAAGAATAAGATAGATGCAACTCTCTTCCTCCATCTTTATCTTACATTCTTCACATAAAATTCTGAGTGTTTTAAACCTAGATAGATAGTATCCAAGGTAAGAAAAATAATTTGGACTCAAGGTCAGTATTTGATTTCCTAACTGTTGTGCTCAAATAATATTGAGTTTACCAAACACAGATTCAATCGTGTCCCAAGCTTATTTGGGGTCATCAATATCTTTAAGGTGGTACCTTAAGTCAGGAGAGATGGAAATTTCGATTATTCCACGTGCTTTGTCATTCCTATTATCCCACTTGGCCTTCTTATCATCATTAGTGGGTGCTTTTTCCTTTCCCAATGTAATCTGGTACAAGCCTTTACTTCTTAATAAATCTTCCATATGAGATTTCCATTGGAAGTAGTTGTTGATGGTAAGAAAGACAGTACTTGTAGAATCCATATTAAATATGCAGATAATGTGGATTTAAAAACTGAAACTGATGATCTGGATGGAAAGAGTTCGAAAACTTATGCATGCAAAATAAATAACTCTAAAATAAAATATTAAAGATACTTATAGTGATTGTAATGTTCCCCAAAAATCCCAACTTCAAAAAAAAATAAAAAAATAAAGTGCTATTACTTATCTTATTAGTTTACCGTGCTTATAACACATTCATATCACAATTGTATAATGCTTTGATAAAGTTCTAGTTGTTTATTATCTCACCCTTAAACATAATATGATGCATTTTCCTCCTTACTACATCATGAAAAAAGGGGTTTGGACTTAATGCTATCATAATTAATTCACATACCTGCATAAGATAATATTATGGTTGTGTACCATAATTGTATTCCGAAGGGTATCATTTAACCTTTGTTTAGCATGACTACAGGATTTGTACAAGTCTGTTGGGTATAAAGTCTAACTATTCAGAGTTAGATCGGAGTGTCTTTGTATACGCGTAATCATGGTGATATACACATACAACTGGCATTAGGTAGTTAGGGTTTTTGTTAAGGTATACATTGTTCTTCTTAAAACTGGAACGAAGTTGAAGTGACTAGTGTTCGGATGCAACTTCCTAGTCCATCCAATAAATATTAAAAGGAAAGAACACATGTAAGTATTAAACCCAACATATCAATTGGTTGTCATCCTCATTCATTAATTGATGATGGGAAAATACAGGGACAAAGTTTGTGAATTAAATAGAGTTCTGACTATTGCATTAAACTCTCACTGCAACACCCTTCCTTGGCCTCTTGTTCGACTTGTGTGCCCATCCATTCTTTGACACCTTTCGCTAAACACATGGTTATGGTACTTTACATTGTTCCTCTCATTAAACCAGGACAAGTACTCGCATGGCTAGCATTCAACGTTTCTTGGGTTGTAAAATTTGGTGGTAAACCCCTATTGCCAAAGTTTACTATTGCCACCTCTGGTGTTAGACTCATGCATCGATGTAATTACTTGATCGATGTGGGAGGGAGTCATCTATCCACCCCTCTTTTAACGTAGTAAGTTTATTTGAACCTTGTTATATGCATGTGTATTATGAATGTTTAGGTAACTGGCTAAAAGATTTAATGGAGTTTTTCCTTTGGCGGTCTTCGTTGTTCTGTGAGATTCCCACCTAAGGTATTTCAATATTGGACAAGTTTTCCCTATGTTATTCGGTTGGATTAGTTAGGGTATGCTCCCCTATAGAAATTTATTCTACTGTTCTCCAATTTCCTCTAATTGTTCGCTAGTTACCAGGTCTGTTTATTAGCTTGTAATAATTTGGAGGTATTACAGACAAAATAAGTCTCGGCCCGTTCTTCTTATATGTGTCAGTGGTAAAAAAATTCTTCGAGGTTCTCTCATTTGGAAGGGAAAAATCTTCGGACATGTCCATATCCATGCCTAGGTATTAATTAGGAGAGCCCAGGACTACGAATGAATTCCTTTCTTATATTTTATTTGTGGAACACAGTTTCCTTTGAAAACCCATCACTCTAGAGTCTTGTCAGGAATTCTCTGTCTTTTATTCTACTTTTAGACTCTATACCCTTTTCCTTTAGTGTAAACAAATTCACTGGCCTCCATACAAAGTGGGTTCTAACTATCGAATACGTTTTTAAGGGGGAAGGAAGAGGTTCTATGTGTGTGATGAATTTAAAATCTATGGTTAAAATGACAGTATTCGTTTTCCTTTCCAGCATATTAATTCTTTCTGTGGGCACAAATTTCCAGAGAGAAATAGTTATGTTTTAGTTTTTTTGAGAAAGTGTTTTCTTTCGCCAAAAGACATTCGAATAGTAATATTCTTTATATCAGTAAGATTGCATGTTGTATCATTATGCTTTTAAGATCTGGTTGTGTCAGACTCTGAATTAATTTATAAATGGAATTTTTTCGGGAGTAAGATTTGGATTACTATCTAATGGTGGGGCCCTATTGTATGCAAGGGTCCCCATCAGGACTCTATCATCCCATCTCCCCCTTTCGATCCACCAGACAAAGCTTCAACTATGCCATGAAAGGAAAGGCAACCCCATCCCTCGAGTTAAGTAAAGACTCTTGAATATATATGTGGCAACTTGTATTCCTCTTTCGTCTGTTATGGACTCTATTGTGAGTTTTCTCAATGATCTTCTTGATTACCACTTTTCTTATGCGGTTATTAATTTTAAATCTCTACGTTTTCTTGCAGGGTCTCTTACTCTCCAAGATTCGTAGTTTTACGAGGGCTTTGGATCCCATAAAAGGTATTTAGTTTCCAGTATAGGGTTTTGTTAAGGTCCAAAAACAATAGTGTCTATCTTAGGATTACATTTTCTGAATCTTTAAAGTCGGACGAATGATTTAATATCTGTAATTGGTTTGTCCGGATAAAGGGGAGGAACTTCCATTTTTCCAACACCTGATAGGGTGTTACCTATCGTGGCTGGGTACAGAATATTTACTGTTATTTTGATTTTTTGTAACTTTAGACAAGTCAAGCATGATTATAGATATATGTCTCCACGGGGATTTCTCTTACTTGTATAGCGCCAAAATAATAATTCCTTGGTTTGGTGAAGTGCTTGACCATATATAAAATTACTTTGGTTATTATTACAGTTCTAGTCTGATATATATATGCTATGATCATTATTACAATTCAGACTATGGAAGATTTACTTTGAATTTCTGTATGTTCTCTACAAGAATGGCTCGACAGTATGAGTCGTTATATTTTCCTTAGAGCAATAGATATGTTAGATACAGTCGTTATTTGTTAATCGGGTTCCAAATTTGCTTAGATTTCAAATTTTCCAAACTTTATGCATCTGGTATTGCATTTGCATAATGATGTTGTATATTGTATATCACATTTGGACAAACATATCTAATATTTACCATTCCTTTTGCTTCAGTTTTGTTGTACAGATTTCCTAAAATTAGTGTACTTTATATAGGTATATAGACATGTAATTATATAAACATGCAACACCTATGGTGCATTTTCCTATACGCATCTTTATGAAAAACTTGTCATGCAGGGGGTGTATATTTTACTTCTGGATTTACTAGTACATGAGTTGAAACTCCTAGCATACTATAACTACCTACAGAAATATGATTATTCATAGAAGACGATATAATTGATCGCAAACGCATCATGCACGGTATTAGTTTACTCATCAGAAATAAAAGTGTGATTTAACCTAGAGGTTATCCTATTACATGAGTAATGAAATTATTTCATTGATACATCCAATTTCATTAGTATTTACGCAACATTATGTTCCAGCAGAAATAATCCATTCTTAATTGATAAATAGGAGGTATTTGATCAGTCTCTAATCACAACAACATTTGACCAAGATTCATTCATAGAAATAAAATAAAAACACAGATCTATCAATGATCATAATATTTAACTAAAGATAGAGTAGAATAACTTATCTAAATCAATTCGCGAGAAGACAAAGGGAATAGCCATGTTCCTCCCAACTGTAGAATGGGACAACCAAATCTCTTGTCCTATTCACCCCCTAGCCTGACCATGAATCCATGAGGGAAAACTTGGAATTTCCTCTTCAGGGATGTCTTCCTCTGTCAATAATCTTCTCCTTGCCTCACACTCAGCAAGTAGTGTTCATAACAACAAGTGAAAATTCCTTTTTCCCCCAGCATACTTGGCAGCGTCATGCCTCCTCACATATGTTATTTATCAATTTTCCTAGGTCTTTTTCCCTCCCTTGGGAATTTCCATAGCTTTCTAAATCCCTGATTTTCAAGGGCTACCAATGGCCAAATCATTGATTTTCCACTTGTAACAATCATCCTAGAGGTAGTTCCAACATGTTCCCCACTCATGGAGTCATGGTCAGCTAAATTTAACATGGTTGTTCCATTTGTCCTCTTGCAATCAATATAAAATATTATGTTTTCATGCAAGTGTCATAGTCAAATAGTTAGTTGGGTCAAATCAATTCTTTGCCCAACAGTCATAATAATTAATTACAATTATAAAATTCAAAATTTGGAATTTCCATAAACGGGAAAAAAAATCCAAATTCGAATTTACTAAAATTGAAATAAATTTCCACAAATTTAAATTTCAAAAATAATTTATTTTTGGGGATGTCACATCTTTTCCCCCTTCATTAAAACACTGTCCTCAGTGTTCGTTCCTTTCTTGGAATAGGATTGGATGAGATTTCCGCAAATCTCCCCCCAACTCCCAAGTGGCCTCCTCAGGACTAAAGTGCTTCCATTACACCTTTACCTAAGTGATGGCTCTGTTCTGAAGCGTTATTTCTCTCGGGTCCATAATACGCATGGGTTCCACCTGGAACTCGTCTTCGGGTTCCACCTGCACCAAGTTCCAATCAATCATATGCGTAGGGTCCTGAACATACTTTTTCAATAAAGAAACATGAAATACATTATGAATTCTTAGATTAGCTAGGAGTGCAAGTTGGTTTGTTACAGGTCCGATTCGAGTTAGTATCTCGAAGGGCCCACAAAAATTGGGTGCTAGCTTGGCACAGTTCCCTAACTTCAACGAACTTTTTTGGGCTTTGACCTTCAAATAAGCATGGTCTCCTACTTGGAATTCCAAGTGTCTTCTTTTATGATCTGCATAGCTTTTTTGTATGTCTTGTGCTTCTTTTAAGTTTTGTTGTACCTTCCTTACCATGTTCTCCTTTTCTTGGAGCATCTCTGGCCCAATCATGAGTCTGTCAACTGGGTTGTCCTAGCTAATTAGAGTCCTACACTTTCAGCCATACAATACTTCGAAAGGGATCAACTTAGCTGAAGTTTGGTACCCATTGTTATATGAAAATTCTACCAAGTGCATGTAGTCTTCCCACTTGTTCGGTTTTGTTCTTACATACATGTAGAGAATATCCTCTACTATTTGGTTTTTCCTTTCGGTCTATCCATCCGTTTGTGGATGGTAACTCATACTAAAATTCAAATTAGTATTTATCCCTGCAAACAATTCCTTCCAAAAAGAGGATGTGAATTTTACGTCTTCATCTAAAATCACCATTTTAGGAATACCATGCAGTCTAAAAATTTATTTCATGAATATTTCAGCAATGTTTATATCTTTAAAAGTATACTTTACAAGAATAAAGTGTGTAAACTTACTGAGTTTATCGATTACAACCATGATGGAATCATCATGTTTCAGAGTTTTAGGCAAACCTGTTATAAATTCCAGCGATATGGTCTCCCATTTCCATTCTGGAACTGGTAATGGTTGTAATAGGCCGACTGGATGTTGGTGCTCGGCCTTAACCTGCTAACAATCTTGGCACCTAGCCAAGTACTCTGTTGTTTCATCTTTTATACTAGGCTAGAAAAATAGTTTTCTAAGTGATGTTATTATTTTTTGGTAACCTGGATGGCCAGAATATGGTTTCTTATGCACTTCGTCCAAAACTGTTATTTTTAATTCTGTTGAATCTGATATGTAAAATCTATTTTTAAATCGTAATAGTCCCTTCTTGTTGATTCTTAGATCTGGTTTGTCTGAGTTGGTGGTACTATTTTGTAATTATGTTATTATTTTAGTGTAATTTCCATCGTTAATACCTATCGTCCTTATTCTTTGTTCCAGATCACTTTTTGACCTGCTGATATTTATCTCAAATAACCCATGGACTCTTCTACTTAAAGCATCTGCTACTTTGTTTTCCTTACCCTTGATATGTCTGACCTCGAAGTCGAATTTGCTCAAGAAGGCAAGCCATCTTACTTGTCTTGCATTAAGATCCGGTTGACTAAACAGATATTTCACCCCACTATTATCCGTCAATAGTAGAAATTTTCTTCCCATTATGTAGTGTCGCCAATTTTTTAAGGCGTGTATTACCACTGCCAATTCTAAGTCATGAGTGACATAATTTCACTCGTGTTCTTTTAATTTTCGAGACTCATAACAAATAACGTGTCCTTCCTGAGTTACGATGCCACCTAGTCCTTCTTTACTTGCATCAACACATATGGTGAAGTCTTTATCTAGGTATGCTACCTTGAGAATGGGTGCAGTTATCAATAATTCCTTTAGCTTGTTAAAATTGTCTTGACACTTCTCTGACCAGTTAAACTTGGTCCCTTTTTTTGTAATGACATGATAGGGTATGCTATCTTGGAAAATCCTTCTATAAATCTGCAGTAATATCTGGTGATTCCCATGAATGACTGGATATCCGCTACATCCTTAGGTACTGACCATTCCATAATGGATTTTATCTTCTCCGGGTCCAGGACAATGCCTTCTACTGAAATTACATGTCTTATATATTGTATTTCTTTTTGATAAAAGTTACACTTGTCAAATTTGTCATATTGTTTGTGTTTTCTCAACGTTTGCAGAACTATCCTTAAGTGTTCATCATGTTCTTCCTCCATTTTTTAATAGGCCAGAATATCGTCGATAAATACTACCACAAACTTCTCTAAGTATTGACTAAAAATACTGTTCATCAAGCACATAAACGTGGTTGGTGCGTTAGTGAGTTCGAAAGGTATGACTACGAATTCGTAGTGTCCATATCTTGTCCGAAAAGCTATTTTGTTTATGTTCTAGTCTTTTATCCTAACTTGGTGATAACCGGATCGTAAATCCAACTTTGAAAAGATCTTGGCCCCACCTACTTGATCAAACAGATCATTTATCCTTGGTAAGGGGTATTTGTTCTTAATAGTCATTTTTTTCAGTTGTCTATAATCGATACATAGTCTTAGAGTACCATCTTTTTTTTTCACAAAGAGGACTAGTGCTCCCCATGGAAAAACACTCGGTCTGATATACTCTTTGTGCAACAGTCTTGTAATTGTATTTTCAATTCTGTCAGTTCTGGTAGACTCATTTAGTAAGGTGCTTTTGATAGGGGCTAAACCAGGTAGTAGGCCTATGGAGAAGTTTATTTCCCTTTTAGGAGGTAATTCTGGTATCTCATCCACGAACATGTCTCTGAACTCACATAGGACAGCAAAGTCTTCTAACTTTGGCTTATCCTCTTTTCCTAACAGATTCGTTACTTGGACAACATAGACTTGACATCCCTTTATCATACATTTCTTGAGTTGCATCACTGAAACTTGTCTGACTGATACAGGTTTTTGTATACATTGGCTTGTTCTAGCAGTGCCAAACTCGTCTTTGTAACTAAGTATCTTTGTATAACAATCTAGTACTGCTTTGTGTTGTTCCAACCAATACATCCTGATAATCATATCGTAAGATCCTAGTGGTAGGATGTTCAGATCTATTGTTATATTTTGACCATCTAAGATGAACTCAAAGTCAGAAATAAAGTCAACTACCTTCCTTTTAGCACCTATTGCTAGTTGTACAAGCCATGATTTTGCGTGCTTAAGTTTCATAAGTTTATTTGAGTGTACCACATTAGGAGTAATATAACTTAACATAGCTCCAGGGTCAATTAAAACATAAATTCGAGTGTTATTGATTTTACCTTCGATTTCTACCACTGAGGACTGGTGGTCAGCTTGTTGACCATCTATGGCTACATTTATCCGATGCAGGCTTTTGCCCATGTCTCCCACCATCGATTCTTCCTGCACATTATGAACAACAGTTCTGTTTGCAGAAATTAAACGTCGACAGTTCCTCCTTAGATGAGGCTCTCCACATTCCCAACACTTTAATGGCTCATGGGAGTTGTCCCCAAACTTCTTTGTTTCCATGTTTACGGGTTTACCGGTGCCTTCCATATTCAGATGATTGGAGTGAAAATCCTTTCTCAGAAAGATTTTTGTTGCATTCTGATAAGGAGATGGCTGGAATCCCTTCTTCTGTTGGTTCATTCGATCTTGTTTCTTATCCTTCCATACTTTGGGAAATTATGCCCGTTGTTTATACTGGTCATAGTACATTCTTTCTTTCCTAAATACTTCACTCAAGGATTTGGGGTTTTCAAACTCAATTATGTCCCTGTAGGATTGTGGTAAACAGCTTAAGAACCATTGAATTTTTACCTTATCCTCTCCGATGTATGGTACGAACCTTAGTAGTTCTAGAAATTTATTTATATGGTCCTCCATTGTCATCTATCCAAGTCGTAACTCGTAAAATTATTTTATCTTCCTTTCATAATAACTTTCAGAAAGGTATTGTTTCTTGAAATACTTCTTAAAATCATACCATTCCAACTGTTTCTCCTTTAGGTCCTTGGCTAATTTCAAGTCTTGCCACCAAATGCTGGCCTTTCCTTTCAGATTGTAGATGGCCATTTTAACCTTCATGTTGCTGGAATAGTTGTAGATATGGAAGTATTTTTTTATGTCCAACAACCATGCCTCTGCTTCTTATCCTATCCTGGATTCTCCATCAAATGTGGTTGGTTTAATCTTTTTAAACTCTCCTTCAAGGTGGTCTACCTGTTTTCTTTTTCGGTCTGGTTTAGTTTTGTCTTCAGTTGAAGGTGTTCCTTCAGACGAACTGTCTCCTTTTTTTTTTTTTGACCCAGAGTTCTTGGAGGACCTTTTGCTGACCTCCTCGTCATGGTTATCATTCTTTTGGATTTTCTTGGTCACTATATTGCGTAGAAGGACTTCATTTATCTCTTGTTGTTCCTATTGTGCTTTCTTCAAATTTTTATTGTTGTCTTTCAAAATCTATAGTTCTACAATAAGATTCCTCATTATTTCCAACACCTCCATGGGTGAGTTTCCGTCACTATTCTATCTTGGATCTACAGGAGGTCTTTGTTGTGGATTTCCTTCCATCCTCATTTCTACATCATCCTGAGCTGCCATGATTAACACAAAACAGAAAGGGTTTTTGTTTGTAACCATAAGGTTTATTAGTTTTTGCATAAATCAGAATATATACTAAGAAACTAATGTGGCCCTGTTCAGGCCGAGTGTTGTGACTTTCTCTCTCATACCATATGTAATGTTCCCCAAATCCCAACTTAAAAAAAAAAAAAACTTAAGTGTTATTATTTATCTTATTAGTTTATCGTGCTTATAACACACTCATATCACAATTGTATAATGCTTTGATAAAGGTCTAGTTGTTTATTATCTCACCCTTAAACATAATATGATGCATTTTCCTCCTTACTACATCATGAAAAAGGGGGTTTGGACTTAATGTTGTTAGAATTAATTCACATACATGCATAAGATAATATTATGGTTGTGTACCATAATCGTATTTCAAAGGGTATCATTTAACCTTTGTTTAGCATGACTATAGGATTTGTACAAGTTTGTTGGGTGTAAATTCTAACGATTCAAAGCTAGATCAGAGTGTCTTTGTATACGCGTAATCGTGGTGATATACACATAGAAATGGCATTAGGTAGTTAGGTTTTTTGTTAAGGTATACATTGTTCTTCTTAAAACTGGAATGAAGTTGAAGTGACTAGTTTTCGGATGCAAATTCCTAGTCCGTCCAATAAATATTAAAAGGAAAGAACACATGTAAGGATTAAACCCAATGTCTCAATTTTCTTTCATCCTCATTCATTAATTGGTGATGGGAAAATATAGGGACAAAGTTTGTGTATTAAATAGAGTTCTGACTATTGCATTAAACTCTCTCTGCAGTGCCCTTCCTCGGCCTCCTGTTCAACTTGCGTGCCCATCCATTCTTTGCCACCTTTCCCTAAACACATGGTTATGGTACTTTACATTGTTCCTCTCATTAAGCCGGGACAAGTACTCTCATGGCTAGCATTCAACGTTTCTTGGGTTGTAATATTTGGTGGTAAACCCCTATTGCCAAAGTTTACTGTTTCTGCCTCTGGTCTTAGACTCAAGAATCGATGGAATTACTTGCTCTGTGTGGGAGGGAGTTGTCTATCCACCTCGATCTTAACCTGGTAAGTTTATTTGAACCCTGTTATACACCTGTGTATTATGAATGTTTAGGTAATTGGCTAAAAGATTTAATGGAGTTTTTCCTTTGGCGGTCTTCGTTGTTCTGTGCGATTCCCACCTAAGATATTTCAAGCTTGGACTATTTTTCCCTATGTTATTCAATTGGATTAGTTAGGGTACGCTTCCCTGTGGAAATTTCTTCTACTATTTTCCAATTTCCTCTAATTCTTCGTTAGTTACGAGGTATGTTTATTAGCTTGTAATAATTTGGAGGTATTATAGATGAAAGAATTCTCGGGTCGTTCTTCTTATATCCGTCAGTGGTAAAAGTTTTCGGGGATCTATCATTTGGAAGGGAAAAAACTTCAGACATGTCCATCTCCATGCCTATGTCTTACTTAGAAGAGCCTGGAACTGTGAATGAATTCATTTCTTATATTTTATTTGCAGAACATAGTTTCCTTCGAAAACCCATCACTCAAGAGTCATGTCGCAAATTCTATGTCTGTTATTCCGCTTCTAGACTCTATACCCTTTTCCTCTAGTGTAAACAAATTCACCGCCCTCCATACAAAGTGGGTTCTAACTATCGAATACATTTTTAAGGCGGAAGGAAAGAGGTTCTCTGTGTGTGATGAATTTAAAATCTATGGTTAAAATGGTAACATTCGTTTTCCTTTCCAACATACAGATTCTGTCTGTGGGCACAAATTTCCAGAGAGAAATAGTTATGTTTTAGTTTTTTTGAGAAAGTATTTTCTTTCGCCAAAAGACATTTGAACAGTAACATTCTTTATATTAGTAAGATTGCATGTTGTATCACGATGCTTTTAAGATCTGATTGTGTCAATCTCTGAATTAGTTTATAAATGGCATTTCTTCGGGAGTAAGATTTGGATTACTATCGAATGGTGGGGCCTTGTTGTATGCAAGGGTACCCATCAGGACTCTATCATCCCATCTCCCCCTTTCAAGCCACCAGACGAAGCTTCAACTATGTCGCGAAAGGAAAGGTGACCCCATCCCTCGAGTTAAGTACAGACTCTTGAATATATCTGTGGAAACTTTTGTTCCTCTTTCCTATGTTATGGACTCTATTGTGCATTTTCTCAATGATCTTCTTGATTACCACTTTTCTTATGCGATTATTAATTTTAAATCTCTACGTTTTCTTGCAGGGTCTCTTCCTCTCCGAGATTCCTAGTTTTACGAGGGCTTTGTATCCCATAAAAGGTATTCAGTTTCCAAGATAGGGTTTTGTTAAGGTCAGGAAACAGCAGTGTCTATCTTAGGATTACATTTTCCAAATCTTTAAAGTCGGATGATTGATTTAATCTATGTAATTGGTTTGTCCGGATAAAGGGGAGGAACTTCCATTTTTCCAACACCTGATAGGGTGTTACCTATCGTGGCTAGGTACAAAATATTTACTATTATTTTGATTTTTTGGAACTTTAGAAAAGTCAAGAATGATTATACATATATGTCTCCATAGGGATTTCTCGTACTTGTATAGCGCCAAAATAATAATTCCTTGGTTTGGCGAAGTGATCGACCGTATATAAAATTACTTTGGTTATTA
>ML787542.1:155254-190718 GCA_009831015.1 Picea engelmannii | reverse complement strand
TATATATATATATATATATGCTATGATCATTATTACAATTCAAACTATGGAAGATTTACTTTTAATTTCCATATGTTCTCTACAAGAATGGCTCGACAATATGAGTCGTTATATTTTCCTTAGAGCAATAGATATGTTAGATACAGTCGTTATTTGTTAATGAGGTTCCAGATTTGCTTAGATTTCAAATTCACCAAACTTTACGCATCTGGTATTGCATTTGCATAATGATGTTGTATATTGTATATCACATTTGGACAGACATATATAATATTTACCATTCCTGTTGCTTTAGTTTTGTTGTACAGATTTCCTAAAATTAGTGTACTTTATATAGGTATATAAACATGCAACACCTATGGTGCATTATCCTGTACGCATCTTTATGAAAAACCTGTCATGAAGGGGGTGTATATTTTACTTCTGGATTTACTAGTACATGATTTGAAACTCCTAGCATACTATAACTACCTACAAAAATATGATTATTCATAGAAGACGATATAATTGATCGCAAACGCATCATGCACAGTATTAGTTTACTCATCAGAAATAAAAGTGTGATTTAACCTAGAGGTTATCCTATTACAGGAGTAATGAAATTCTTCTGTTGATATATCCAATTTCATTAGTATTTACTCAGCATTATGTTCTAGCAGAAATAATCCATTCCTAATTGATGAATAGGAGGCGTTTGATCAGTCTCTAATCACAACAACATTCGACCTGGATTCATTCATATAAATAAAATAAAAAACGCAGATCTATCAGTGATCATAATATTTAACTAAAGACAAAGTAGAATAACTTATCTGAATCAATTTGCGAGAAGACAAAGGGAACAACCACTTTCCTCCCAACTGTAGAATGGAACAACCAAATCTCTTGTCCTATTCACCCCCTAGCCTGACCATGAATCCATGAGGGAAAACTTGGAATTTCCTCTTCAGCAATGTCTTCCTCTATCAATAATCTTCTCCTTGCCTCACACTCAGTAAGTAGTGTTCATAACAACAAGTGAAAATTCATTTTTCCCCCAGCAGACTTGGCAGCGTCCTGCCTCCTCACATATGCTATTTATCAATTTGCCTAGGTCTTTTTCCCTCCCTTGGGAATTTTTGTAGCTTTCTAAATCCCTGATTTTCAGGGGCTACCAATGGCCAAATCACTGATTTTCCACTTGTAACAATCATCCTAGAGGTAGTTCCAACATGTTCCCCACTCATGGAGTCATGGTCAACTAAATTTAACATGGTTGTTCCATTTGTCCTCCTGCAATCAATATAAAATACTCTGTTTTCATACAAGTGTCATAGTCAAATAGTTAGTTGGGTCAAATCAAGTCTCCGCCCAACAGTCATAATAATTAATTACAATTATAAAATTCGAAATTCGGAATTGCTATAAATGGAAAAAAAAAATTGAATTCGAATTTACTAAAAATGGAATAAATTTCCACAAATTTAAATTTCAAAAATATTTTATTTTTGGGGATGTCACAGTGATTCACTTTTATACTTGAAGTGAAATACACTTTAAAATTTTAGCATGAACATTTTCAAAAAAGGTAACAAAAGAGAGACTTAAACGCAAGACCTCTTACTTAATAAGGCAACTTTTAACCAAATGATCTAGCAAAACATATTGTAATGTTTAGAAGGAGGATTTTTGTTGTTGTTGTTGTGGAAGACGGACTTGGAGAGCTTGCTCAAAAAAACTCTTTTCACACAAGAAAACAATTTCACTTCTCGATGACAACAAGGGTTAGATCTTGGTTAGCTTACCTGGAAGATGCACCTTTTCCTATATATTTCTGATTCGTCGAGATCACACAGGGCACGAGGAAAAGAGCATACACATATCTAAAAGAGTAGAAACCTAGAAATAAATAAAACAAAACCAAAATAAAACCAAAAAATACTACTCTACAAAATTTTTAAAAAATGCGTATTCAATCTTTATACCTCCAGATCTAACTGTAATGGTCGTATCTTGGGAAAACATAAACCTTTTCGAGTGAAACGAGCGCTCCGAACGCAATGGAATAGTCCTCTCAACCCAGAAATGTACGAAAATGAAAAAAAGTGGAGATGAGGCAACTCGGCTTCACAATCTCGATCTATAACAAGAGCGAGTCTTCAAATAGGCTATGATGCCATGTTCGACAACACATCTATTCCAACAAAGGATGAACACCTTCAGTAACCACTCACATAACCAGATCAAAGATTAACATACCGATGTTTTCACGTGGTAAAACCCCTACGAGAAAACATCCACGAGCCCAGCCAATGCGACCACTTAGAGTAGTTTATTAATGTAAAGAAAAAGATTACAAAGAGATTTTACAAGAGAGTTTCTCACAATCGATCATCGGAAAATGACCCTCCATGCTATTTAAATAGAGATCATGGACCAATCGGGTGTTAAGCCATGGATCAATGGCCATTAAGATCGAGGAGAGTATGAACCATCGAATCACTCTATGTTGGGAACATATCGTGACCATCAAATTTCCTAACTACAAATGCATACTAATGCATACTAAAGAAACACACTAGAAAATGCACTTTTACCTAACGACACAATAGACCAAGTAGATCTTACTAACTCCTAAGTGTCTAAATATCCTAACACTACTAATATTGACGAGGTTTATGTTCAAGCAACATATATTGAAGAAGGAAAAACTGGATTTGGTGTATCGAGGGAATCATCTTCAAAGAAAGAAGGAAAAGGAAAATGGAATGGGAAGAAAGCAAACTCAACTAGAGTGAAGGAAGAGAGTATCTCTTGCAAGCATTGCAAGAAAGAAGGGCACGATGATGAGACAATTGCATCCATAGAAAAGACCGAAGTCGTTCAAAGAGAGGAAAGGGAGGAAAAAAGTTGCAACAACAACACGATGAATAGACTTGGGATCAGATTCAGGTGATGAGTCTAAGATTATAGCAGTTGGTTTGACAGGTAAAATTGGTGATGGTTATGATTCTAGAAGTAAATTGTTTCATATAAGGGTCATAATGAAACATACTAAGATTGAGACATTGATAGATAACGGATCTCAATCTAATTTAATTTCAAAAGAAGTGGTTAGGAAATTGGGATTAAACACTGAGATGCATCACAAACCCTATTCGCTAAATTGGATAAGCAAAGATAATAAATTTCCCATAAAAAAGAAATGTATCATAAAATTTGATTACATCTAAGTATGTGGATGATGTAATATGTGATTTGGTGCCTCTAGAAACATGTGGAATGGTCTTAGGCATCCCTTATCTATATGATTGCAAAGCAATCTTCTACAGGGAACAAAATCAATCTCTTCTAACAATGGAACAACTAAATAAGACAACTTATGTAAGAAATACACCTATAATTGTGCCAAGTAAAACAGTTGATCTTAAACATGAAAATGAGATGGTTGTAGGATGGGAATTCAATCATACTTTTCTTCAAGATAAGTTAATGTCGTGTAAGCACATCAAACATATTGGTTCATTTGGAGTCATATTTTTTATGGTATCACTCATAATGTTGTCTACATGGATGGTAGCGGATTCAGTAAGATGTGAACGAGTTCAAATGGTTAACAATATGCTTTCATTTGTCATGGTTATTATGCAATTGATTATGATATGACAGGTGCACAGGATAGAGTTTACAGACAAAGGACAAGTTAGGGGGACTATCTTGCACTTGATGACTGGTTAATACCCTTTTGGAGGACCAAAAGTTCTTAGTGGGGAGGAATAATCCAAAATGGATCCAGGAAGGCCAAATATTTTCCATTTGTGAGTTTTGGACTATAGGTTTGGATTTTTTAATGTTATTGTGTTGATTTTTTGAGGATTTGCCAGTTTTTTAGGATCTGGAGCCATTTTTTAGGCTAGATCTTGGGGGGAAGTTGGGAGAAGAACCCCAACTCGGAATCTATAAAAACCAAAGGTTCTTGACATCCATAGAAGGTTCAAAAACAACAAAATGCTGATGAATTTGGAAGCTTAAGCCATTTTTATGCAAGGAAGCTATTGAAGAAGCGAACTTTGGAGGCCATTTCTAGGAGCTACGCTCAACCTTTTTCAGTTCCATCAGTTGTGTTGGATTCTTGAGGTCGAGCATAACACATCTAGACTAGTTTGTAATCCATTTGAGATACTTATGATGTAATTTTTCATCATTGAATATTAATAAGAAGTCATCTCCCACTGAGACAAAGGCCCAGAGACGTAGGCAAACTTATGTCAAACTCTGTTATCAAGCTTGGTGTTATGGTTTGATTTTCCTTATGTCTATTTTTTGTTGTGCATTCTTTATGATTGCTGCAATATTCTTTCATTAAAATCTTATTCTTCTCTTAATTCCTAAATGGTAAATCAACTCATGCATAAACT
Source organism: Picea engelmannii (assembly GCA_009831015.1). Taxonomy (NCBI): domain Eukaryota; kingdom Viridiplantae; phylum Streptophyta; class Pinopsida; order Pinales; family Pinaceae; genus Picea; species Picea engelmannii. Next base: position 186,321 of record ML787542.1, on the reverse strand, counting down.
TAACAATAGTCTTTAAAAGATAAATTTTGGATCAAGCATATCATCAATACCTATATTACCACCATTATGTTTCTTACCAAGTTATTCCTTCCTGACAACATTAACCAAAAAAACCAATGTTAACAAATTTAATTGGTTTACAATAATTAGGAATCTGAAAAGGGTTATTATGATCCTTCTCATATCCTAAGCCATATATGTTTCGTTTAAACTGTAATTCTCCCATGGTCTAACAAATTTATCAATATTTTCAACTAGATCCTTATGTTGAACCTTCGATTTATCAACTTTGCTTTCCATGTCATCAGTCAATGCTACACTAACTTCATCGAAGGAAAAAGATTGCAACTCACAATCAACGCGCAAGTTCGTTTCCTTGTTCCTTAAGTTTGTTTTCTTGTTCCTTGGTGTCATCATTAAATGATGTCAACTGCCGAGTCAAAAAATTTCTTTGTGTTTGAAGTAGATGAGCATTACATATTAAATATTTTTTTGATTTGTACCATTTTGAAGTGCTTCAAATATGCCTCCTTAATACCTTTATTTGTCTTCTTTATATGAGAATGTATTTAGATGTGTTTGTTTGTCAAGAAATAAGCAATAAAAACCAATCCACACATGGAAGATCCTAAAACCTTCTTATTTAATTTCGGGTGAGTCTAGGATGCAAAGAAAAATATGTTTGACCCCTTAAAACTTCCAAAAACTCCTTATAACACCTTTACAAAAAAATATTCAAATGAAAAACAAATAAATGATATAAACCCTTGTAACTCCAATTAGAAAAGCATAAACCATTATGACTCCTTATGATCTGACTTTGCTTTTACAAAATGGTTTGTTTTCCAAGTTAACCTTACAATCCTCTTTGACCAAGTATCCACTATACTCACTTTGCTTTCATTATAATGCTTTGATAATAATTACAGTGATATATGAAGAAGTACCAAAAACAATGAATCCTTCTATTCAGTTCGTGGCTCCGTTTGCACCAAATGTGTTCATGTGGCTTCTTTAGATCAACTTCTATGATTCTTTGAATTGAAAGACATGTATAGAATGATGCTACAAATGGTTACCAAGTCGAGGATCGAGGGCAGGTCAAGTTCTTTTCTTTTCACGTCGGATTGCTGTGAGCAAGAGATCGTCAAGAAAGGTGGTGTGTTTATGCAGGTCGGATCTCTTTTCTACCTGTATATCCTTACAAAGAAGGCAAGAACCAACATTCTGCAACCATTATATATGAGCCATATCCGTTGTCCGCTAATAACAATAACAAGATAAAATACAATAAAAATGCATTCAGCAGACTAGAGACAAAAAGACAAAACCAAATATAGCGCTGACATCTGTTTTGTCATAACTGTGAACCTTTCTGGTTGTGGTGTTCATTTCGGAAAGCGTTTTTGAATAATATGTGTATCTTCTTCCTCTACATGAGTTCGGTGCAATTGGAAATAACTCCACCGTTCGTCGCTAGGGTTTTGGCTTCTTTAATAGTTAGAAAAATAAGTAAGAAATAACAGGTTTAACAAAAAAGTAATTATCACGCTTTTACTGCCCAATTGTTGCTAGTCGAGAACTACGTGGACTGGTTACCACGTCTCCACAGCACAGATCAATAGGTCGACTCGTTTTCGTTGGACTCCCACCGTGTTCAAGTCTTCCACTTCCTCTGCTTGGTCCGAATTAGGGTTTTACCCTGATTTTAATTCAGAAATCGGGAGGAGTATCCTACGATTCCTCCGCTGGTGGAATGCTTGATTTGTGCAATATTTAACCCAAAATGGGTACTCGCAGATCGTATTGGAGGCTGTGCACGAGTTCTACAAATGAAAGTAGATAGGTCGTGAGTCTGATTTGAGGCTCAGAGCCAGAAGATGCTATGTTCATCCGTGTGGAGGAGACCGCAGACCGCGAGCAATCATTCACTTTTCACCACGCCAGGTTAAGAATGTACGTGCGCTCTTCCTACAATCACAATGGTCTACTCTGGGTGTGATGTGAGATATTACTTACAATAGAATTGGTTAATCGTTGGTTTGGATTTGTTGGAGGTCGTTGATACATTCTCTCAATCTCTTTATCAAGTTTAGAATAAGTTAGATCTAACTATAATTTTGTAAATGTATATATATTCTGTATATTCCTAATGAAAAGAAAGATTTTGTGTACATACTAATTTTCTTCTTATTTGGTATGAGAGTTGAGTGCTCTGGACTCAACTACCTATAGGGAGTGCCCAGGAGAGTAGTATAGTTTGGAGTGAATTTTTCAGTTTTGTGTGAGACACTGCCCACGCTTGCTATAGGCTGAAATTGTTATAAGCTGCTGAAATCTTGTAATGAAGTTGTTGTACGCCTGAGTTGTTGTGTTGTTCATTCGGTGTGTAGGAGCAAGCATTTCATCTCATCTGTGCAGATAGATCTGCACTCGCGATATTCTCTGCGTCTAAATTCATTTTTTGTGCGGTCTTATCATCCATCAAGTGTCAAAAATGTCGTTGTCTGGGTCATGGCAGCTCTGCAGTTAAAAGATTTCGAGCACTGGATGGACAAACGAAGATTTCCAGTATTGGATGGACAAACGAAGAATTTATTTACATGGAGTCTATCAAACACAAAGAGTGGCAGTTATAGTAATTAATGTGTAGTATTTAAAATAATTAATGTGAATGTATTTTTGTGTCTGTAAAATATAATCTAGAACCAACTACAGAACATGGTAATATAATTTAAGTTGGTGTGTGCATAATTTAAGTTGGTGTGTGCGGAAGCCGTTCTGTAATATAATTTAAGTTGGTGTGTGCGGAAGCCTCGACCTTGCTACAAAATGGTTATTAGTTTGATTATGTTTACAGCATGTTATAAAACTGATAGGTTTTGTTGTGCTTCAGGCTTCAAGAACATCGGTTAAAAGTCACTTTTTATGATAGAAGTATCTCCATAGATGGTTCACTACTTGACAACTTTTATTGCAGAAGCCTTGATAGTTTGTCAATATTGTTGGTCATTGCAAGTTTGTCAAAAATGGTCATAAGTGTTTATGTTTTAAATGAATGAAATGGAAAGCTCGAGAGTGTGAAGAAGAGAAGAGCGAAAACCGGGAAGTTCAGAGTGAGTGTAAGTTCTACTGAAGACCAACCAGACAAGAACCATATTGTAATTTGTATTGTAAGCTTTGTAATGAGTGGAAGGGTGTTGGCCATGTATATTGTAATTTGTATTGTAAGCTGTGTAATGAGTGGGAGGGTGTTGGAGATATTGCTTACAATAGAATCCGTCAGTGATTGGTTTGGATTTGTTGGAAGTTGTCAAGAGATTCTCTCAACCTCTCTCTCAAGTTTAGAATAAGTTGAATCTAACAACAATTTTGTAAATGTATTTCTATTGTGTGTATTCGTAATGAAAAGAATTTTTTTATGTAAATGCTAATTTTCTTATTGAGTTGAAGCGAAGTAGCTCGACTTAAGGCTATATGTACATAAAATTGTTCATGCCAGATCTACGTCCCCTTCTCTCAAACAATATATATTTTGTTAGATCAACTAAAATCTAAAAATTCCTTGAATTCTTCACACATCAGAGTGTATAATTACATAGCTACTAGGCACAAGACCTATGAACAGAAGGAAATTCCCATATGTCAGGAGGCACCTCTAAATTTAGCATACATTTGTGGCATTCAGTAGAAATTACAACCGCATTATGGTGCTTGAGCATGAACATTGCCAAAATGGCGGAGCGACCACGTTTTGTGCTTTGCTGGATTTAATGGCATTACAGTGAGCATATGCAATATACACTATGTGTATCTTTCCATCCTTGAAGTAACACTTCATATTTCTGGCTAAATAATCCTTGCATACCTAGATCTACAACTCACACCCAATAATTTAGTCATCGGAGCTACATTTGAAAAGCCCGAAGAGAAGGTTCTTTGACAAAAAAATCTATGTGGGTTCCATGCGTAACTTTGTACGAAGATGCCCATAACTTCATAAATATGCAGATTGTTGGTGAATGTCAAAGTGTTAGATTCATAATGAAGAAAATAGCAGAAACATAATGGAAATAACTGAAGCAGTCAAGAAACCATGATGAATAGAGATAAATAAATATTGGCAGAAAAGGCATACTCTATATTCATCAATGAGCGAATAATCATGTACATAGAAGTACATATATAATACATAAAAAATTTAATTGTCCTATAACTGTATAACAGTTAGGTAAACTAATTAACTTATGATTAGAGTTTTAACATCCCCCCTTAATCATAAGTTTGTTCTTGCCTGAAAAACTGTCACTACTTACAATCAATAATGTGTCAAGCGAATATTCAAAGGGATAGCTGAAGATGCTCTCTGAACTCTGAAAAAAAATAGGAGAAGCTCATGTCTTCTATTAAATTTGCGGTTTAAGGGTGACCACAAACTCATTTGGTGGTTTTGAGATGACCACAAACCAATCTGGTGGTTTTGGGATGACCACAAACCGAATGTCTAGCAGAAGATGATGTCTTCTACTAAATGTCATGGTTTTAAGTTGACCATAAACTAACAAGATAGCAAGGCTCAAAATTTTGAAAATGTAACAAACAGAACTTCATGCCTTTGCTCAATTGGTGGTTTTAAGCTGACCACAAACTATCAACGAAAATATTTTTAGGAACAAGATTGCATACAAGAACTAGGTTGCATACTCAATCATCTGTTCACAGGATCTAAATCAAACTTGGAACCTAACTGAAAACTTTAGATTTCCCCTGTCAGGGACAAGTGGTTCAAATTCCCTTGACCGTCATTCACAAGTATGGCTAAGAAAATATCCATCACTTGTATAAGCTACTGGAACATTGTGTACGCTTTCACAATGTCTGAAGACTCGATCGTCAACTCAGAAGACTACATCAATTGGGCCTTGATCATACCCTCTATCATCCATTCATTTAAAACATTCATGTCCGTCAACTATAGAAATATCTCCAATCAAGTACAATTGTACTTGTGTATAAATCTGTCGATAAGAATGCTCCAATAAATTGACTTCCAAACACCAACACCAATTCACTAACCATTCAAAATGAATATGTTTCCACTTGCGCTTTTGACACCTTTTTCTTCCCACAAAATCTTCATGGGTGAAGATCAAAACAGTTTGACTTATCATGGCCAAACTGGTGACAGTGTTTGCACTGTATGGGTTCTTTATCTAACTTATTATCATGATCTGGAATATCTGTAACAACATCATCAACAACAACATCATGTACCTGTTCCTTACCAATATCCTCAAGCTCTGTATTCTTATCATCATTTAAAAAAACTCCACTCACAAAGAAAACAGGTTCACAATAATTAGGAATATGAAAAAGGTTTTCAGCATCCTTTACATATATTAGTCCATATCGATTTTGTTTAAAGCATAATTCTTCCCACGGTCGAACAATTCTAATTTCTTTGCCACATTTATCGATAAATTTTCTTGTAATAGGGACTTCATCTAATCCATCCTCATGTTTATGACTTTCCTCACTAGTCAACTGAGTGTCTTCATTATTCTCATCCTCGATGTCATCTTGTTTGTTGAAATCACATTGTTGGTGTTGAAGCAAACTTAACTCATGAGATAACATTTTGTTTTGAAGTTTGAACATATCAATCTTCATGTGTGTTACTTGTAAACAAGTAATAATTGTACTAAGAGTGCACTTGTTTATTGCAATTTTAGATGTTGTACTTGAGTTAATTAATGTGCACAATATTGTAAATATTTCTCCAATTCATTCCATTATGCAGATTATGGAAGATAAATGGCCAATAACTTAAACACACACAAAAATCCTAATACAGACCCCCTTATTAAATTTGGGGTGGGTCAAGGACGCAAAGACAAATATGAAATTTGTTGGACCCCTTATAACACCTTTACAAGTTCAAGGCAAAATAAAAACCCTTATAACTCCAATTACAATCAATGGAGAAAACTCCTCCATACAAAACCTTATAACTTTGTAACCAAAAAAAAAATACTTTTTATAACACCATGACAAGCACCCTTTAGCACCCTTATAACTTCAAAAGTTTTCCAATCCTTTTAATATATATATTTCTCCACCAAAAACAATTTTTGATATTTTTAAAGATTATTAAATTATTAACCCAAGAAAATAAGAGTACCTTCATCCACTTCTCTTTCACGGAGGTTTACTTTCTTTATTTTGCTATCTTTTTTTACATGGCTGGAAATTTCTTTACCGCGGTGACTCCAAGACTCCAAGGTCATTCGGTCAATATCCACAATGGTTCTTCCACCCAACCAACTGTTCTTTCACAGAGGTTTACACAACTATGAGTGTCTACTCGACTTTGAAAAAATGAACGACTATCTTCCACCAAATAAATCTCAATTGGCTCTCCCATAAATGGCATGGCTCTATCCATCATTACAAACTTCCTACATGACTGATATATATCCACCAGGAATAATTTTGTAGAGTTTCTTCAATAAAAAATTTATGTCAACTTTACAAGCAGCTAACAAACAATCCCAACACAACAAAACATGGACCAACTTCTAACCACGTCATTCATTACTTTTCTTTCTACGAAAAATCTCCAAGCAACCCTTTCTCAGCGATTCTTCAACAATATCTTTATTGCAGTGGCTCCACCATCAACTGATACCACTCCATTCGATCTCCATCAGATTAGATCTCAAAACCAATGGCTCTTCAACCATGCACACAAATGGATGACCCTTTCATTAAACCCGTGACTCTTCTCTTTCAACTCAAACAAGAAGCTTTTCTATCTCCAGGATCTTGGGCCCTCCCATGATGGAGTGAGGCCCATTGATGCAACGTTGAATGATCTGTTGGATTAATATTGTTCGTCGATCCACTTCCACGAACTTCCTTTCTGCACAGAATTCAGATTCCAAACTAAACCCTCGGAGAGTAGTTGGAAAACTAATCCCTTGACAGTTCTTTCTCATGAATTCTACAAGCTAGCTCTCTCTTCAACGTGTCTTTATGGGATGAAATCTTTTAACTCTCGCACAGGCACATAGGTATCATAAAGCTATTATACCACTGTTATATTCATAATGAAGAAATAGCATGAACATAATTGAAATAACTCAAGCAGTCAAGAAAGCATGATGAATAGAGATAAATAAATACTGGCAAAAAAGAAATACTCTATATTCATCAATGAGTGAATAATCATGTACATATAAGTACATATATAATAAAAAAAAAACGTAACTATCATGTAACTATATAACAGTTAGGTAAACTAACTAACTTATTATTAGAGTTTTAACACAAAGTACACAACCCTATGACAACTTATTTCTATTGCCTACTTGCACTTATTTCTTTCCAAAATTTCCATGCAATTTCACACCAAGAACCCTTTCAAATATCGAGATTTTATTATTGAGTTAATCTTGACATACAGAGGAGATAACACTATAATTTGCATATATGATGGTTAAAATATAGGCCAAATATGACCATAGGTATAGATAGATGTCAAGCAGAGTAAAAACTCGGTGAAGACCATAGACATCAATATGCCATAGGTCACAATGCATGCAATATTAACCAATTTCATTAGTTGACCCAAAAATTGTGCAAAGATAACAAAATAAAAAACATGTATTTCATATCTTCTTATTATCATTGCCACCAATCTTCTTTATCACGACCAAATAGTATTGTTGCCATCATAAATATATCAAACTAAAACAAAATTTTAAATATTCTTGACAAGTAGCAAAAAAAGGAATAGAGTAAAATAAAGTCATCGATGGGTATTTAATCTATACACCAAGCCAAGTCAAAATCAATTCATATGTATATCAATGGTACATTAATAGTATAAATAAATGTAGCTATCCAACAACCATATCACAACTAACTAGTTGGATTATCATGACTATTTCCCATGGGACATACACCAAAAAATTCACTCTCTACCCTCCTGACAAACCCAACATATACTTTAAAACACCACTTTGGGAGGATGAAGAATAAATTGATGAAGAAGGGGAATCCCACTAGGTCCTATCCATAGATAAATACCTAGCCATAAGAGATAAAATAGAGGATGACGAAATCAATGATTTTATAGCCTCCTCTTCCTCACAAAATACACATCTTCTTGAGCATATTATGAAACCATAAAATCAAATTTCCTTATCCTCCAAAATAATATCAACCATTGAACATGAATCTATACAAGAAAAATACCAAGGATCCCTTATAGAAATCATAGAAATTATCCCAGGTAAAACTTTGAAAATCAACTAAGGCCTAACTGAAGAACAAAAAGAGCGACTATTTCAAGTGTTATGGAAGAAGAGTGATGCCTTCACCTGGTATTACTCTAACATGAAGGGGATCCACCCTAACCTATGTACACATCATATATATATCCAAGAAGGAGTCAAACCCATTCATCAACCTCAGCATTAGATTAACCCAATGATGAAAGACATAGTCAAAGAAGAACTACAGAAATTACTTACAGCTAATTTCATTTATCCCATTTCTAATAGCTAGTGGGTCTCCCCTCTTGTCATGGTACCAAAGAAAACTAGTAAATGGATGATTTGTGTAGATTATCAAGAATTGAATAAAGCAACACATAAATATCACCTCCCATTACCATTTTTCAACCAAGTCCTGGACACACTCACAAGAAAGAAGAATTTGTCTTTTCTTCATGGTTTCAATGGATACAACCAGATTCAAATCACCCCTGAAGACCACGAGAAAACAATATTCTCCTGTCCTTGGGGGACATTCACCTATCGTGTTCTAGCATTCAGGTTATGCAACACACCTACCTCCTTTCAGTGAATTTTCATAGGTATATTCTTTGATCACATTCATTATTGTGTGTAAATATATATGGATGATTTTACAACATATGGGGAAGTATTTGATGAAGCATTAGCCAATACAAGAAAATAAATTAATCGGGTACAAGAAGTCAAATTTTTCCCTTAGTAATGAAATGTGTTTCATGATGGCAATTGATGGAATTGTATTGGAACATCACATCTAAAAAAAAGGTATCCAAGTTGATCTAGAGAAAATAAATGTGTTGGCAGCAGGCCAAAATGGGAAAGAAGGTGTGCATGAAGAAGAACGATAGCTGGAAGAGAAATCGTGGGAAAGAAATCATGTGGGAGGAAAGCGACAACTACCAAGAAGCACATCACACACACATGCAAGAAGGAGGCGACAGCTGGAAGGAAGCAGTGAATGCATGCAGAGAAGGAAGACCCAATGACAAAAAAGTTAGGGTTTTTTATAATATTTTTTGTGTAAACGGCTGAAGAGCCCGATAGATATAAATATAGGAAAGTAGGTATCAAAGAGAGGTTGGTTCATCGTTCAAGATTTTAGAAGTTCAGATATTGTGCGAAGTTTGAGATTCCATTTATGTAATATTTTGATAAGAGAATTACTTGGAATGAGAGAGTTGAGCTGGAGGTAGACCTCGAGGATCAGATTGCAGGCTGAGGAGCCTCGTGCAATCTAGTTCGCCTCACAGATATTTTGTTGATAGAAGAAGAATTGTAAGCGCGAGGCGTGAGAACTGTAGAACTATCATAATAAGAGAGCCAAGAGCCAAATCTTTGTGGATGTAGCCCCGAGAGGGGGTGAACCACGGTAATACCTGTGTGATGTGATGAATGCATGTGTATCTTTTTTTACTTTTGTTATTTAAAATCTAATTGCAATGAATGAATGAGTTATTATTCTATTTAGTTCATTTATATTACACTGATTGAATTATGAAGGCCAGATAATAGTAATTTGTAATAAAATTAATAAGTAGTGGCTCAGAATATAGACCCTCTATCTCCTACTCAATCCTAGGCTGTAAACACCTGAGTCTTACATCCACCCATAAAATCTATCTCAGGTGAGACTACGCAGTACACTTTGTGTGTTGTGTTTCCTTCTGTTTCACCAAAAGGGCCGATAGTTTTAGACTTTGTTGGTACCATGAAAGATACGAACCCCGGGTCAGTAGCGAGAAGTTGTCCAGTAGGTTAAAGAACCAACAAATGGTTTCATTGTCATTGTAAGAGGAACAAGAAAGGAATGAGTAGATAGGATAGAACACATGTGGACAAAAATGAGAAAAACTAGAAGACTGTTGAGTCACTAGAAGGGAATGTTGAGACCGTGGAACCCCACAAAAGAAGAAATCGAAGGCTAGTTGAGAACTAAAGAGATAGAGTTTGCCTAGAAATCCTAGCCGAATGCCTCACAAATATCTGGATAAATATGTGTTTACGGATTTACATGAAGTCTTTTTCTATGATTTTCCTCGCCTATTGCAGGAGTGGATACTAAGGTTGAAAGATAACCACGCTCTGAACCAGATCCAAAAGCTAGATTGGACCCCAATACAGATTGACCGGTTACAATAGGTGAACAAAAAATTCACCCGCACAGTCAACTTTTGGCTTGATAGTATTCTGGCAGGCTTCATCACAGAATTTGCAGTTGACACAACGAAGTCATATAGCGTGACAAAGAAGGAATTTCTACGCAGACCTTACAGAAGGTACATTCGATCATTGTATACTTTGATTAAAATACTGTTATATAACAAAGGTGTAATGATGATGGAAGTAGATAGCTAAACTTCCCTGTGTGCATGGGGGAAGGGGGGAATCATTGATAGAGGGTAGGATAAATGGCCGAAGGAGAGGATAAAGGAAAGAAGGAGGAGGAATTCTTTGACCCACTCTTGATGGATGACAACCAACTTAAGTGGATCTTGGCATCACCTAGAATGACACGTAGCAGAGTACCCTACCAATATAAGGTGAATACCAAGAAAAGAGTCATAGCCATGAGGGAGGGCTTGGCAAGCCACGAAGAAGAGGTAGAGGATCTATGTGTTGTGGAGCAGGTTGAGGAAATTTTGTGCACAACCTATGAGAGGAAAACAAGAGGCCCAAGAACAGGATGAGACAAGAGCCACCCTTTATGTATTAATGTCAGTGTGGAACCCATAAACCCATGTGTGACTCATACACCAAAGAGAAAATCACTGTTTAGAAAACCAAAGTTTGAAGGAAGTTCGATAGCGAGAACCACATATACCACAAGAGAAACAATTGGAGGAGCCATTTCAGGTAGTATGAGTCAAGTATCTACACCACGCGACGAAGGTAGAAATTTAATCTTTAGAATGGTAGGACATGACCCCACATTCAGATTACCAGAATTTTGAGGAGAATCAGTAGAAGACTCGAAGAAAAATTTGTTCATTTGTGCTAAGATCTGAGAGGAAAAATAGATCACAAATGAAGATACCAAACTTGCGTAGCTAGAAATCACTCTAAGATACCATGCACTATACTGGTACATGAGTCTAGACACAAACAATGCTCATGGGATGACGAGGAAACTAGTAGACATCAAGAAGCTACTGATTAATGAGTTCTAGAAGCCGAGCTCAGAGGACTAGTACATGAATGAAATGATTGAGATTCCACAGAATCCAGAAGACTCCGTATGGGATATTGACCAAATATTTAAGTGATTGAAGGGAAAGTTAAAATACCTTGAGATGCAGCACTGAGATCTGTTTGTCAACTCACTAATCTAGCATTTAAAATACCCTTTATGAAAATAGAAGTTTCAGACGCAGGATGAGGCGCTATAAGTAGCCTTGCAGCTGGAAGAGAACCAGTACCAGTAGACTAACCTGGCCATTGAAGAATTGGAGGATTTGAAGAACCTCACATTTCAGTTGAATTAGAATAAGAACAAGGACAAATGAGAAGTCGTTTGGTGCACCACATGCAGTACAGAAGGACACCACAAGAACGAATGTCCAACATTCGCTTAGTATATGGAAACATGCATGCCAAACCCACACCCACAGGGAGGACTATGGTGTGAAATATGCAAGAAATTAGGTCACGACCCTTATCACTGCACGATGATGCATAAGTACCAGACAGTTCCCAAGAATTCTTATTTCACTTTTTGTAAGTCTATAGGCCATGATGACAAAGATTGTAGAACTATGGAGTTGATGTGGGAAAGAACATCAAATGCCTATAGGGTACAGGCTGAAATGATGACTAGGCAAGAAGCGCCACAGTTCAATCAAGCCCTAGCTCCATACAATACTTCACAATTGTATTACAACATTGCACAACAACCATACAACGATATGCAACCACAATACAACCCGACACAACCTCAGTATAATACTGTGCAGTACAACCAAGCACAACCATATAACACACCGAGAGGGGACTGAGAAGGCTATCGAGGAGGATGACGAGATAGAGGAGGCTTTGGATGTGGTTGAGGACTAGTCACGTGTCACAATTGTTAAGAACCTAAACATTATGCAAGGGAATGCCCACTGCCGCCAGCAACTTATATGTATTGTCATGCATTGGATCATGAGATAGAGGAATTCCCGACACTATTAGTAAAGATCCAGGAAAAAAGGAACCAGAACAATCATAATGTTCAATGGATTTCACCGAAGCAAGGGAGGATGAACGAAATATCAACATAGTCACCCAAGGAGGAAAGAAGACAAGAAACGACATAGTCCAACAAGAACCTGCACAGAACCAGTGGGTAAGAAAGAATATTTAACCAAGGAAGAACTTTGATGTGCCCAAAGAAAAAGAGACTTTTAAGGAAGCTAGATAGGAATTTCATAAGGACACATCATCGAATTCTACTACGCAACCACCCCACGAAGACCCAGAATACGAAATGTCGCCATCATTGGATCATATCGAAGGACTGTCACTTAAGTGACAAGTAAGTACTATCCAAGACTTTTGGAAGTCATGCATCAAAATGCTAAGTGATCCTTCATCTGTGAAAATATTGCAAAACATATTAGAGAAATGTAGCAACGAGACAGAACAAAAACTAGAAACAAAAATTGTCAATAACCTACACAAAAGGAGAAGAACAAGTAGGGAATTTAGATTGAATTCCAACATTAGGGATTTCAATATGGGAGATATCATACTGGACCTAGGATCTGAAGTAAATGTACTACCCAAGAAAACCTGGCAATGCATGGAAGAATCAACCTTGGGATATTCGAATGTCCAATTAAAATTAGCAAACCATCGCAGAGTCCTACCAATCGGGAGGCTTAAGAGAGTAACAGTATATCTTGATGGTGTGCACACCAAAGAAGATTTTGAAGTCATTGAAATAGTATATGGCAAAACGCCATACCTAGCACTACTCGGTCTAGACTGGGCATTCCACAACCAAACCATAATTAATTTGAAGACAAGAAAAATGACATTTCAATTTGGAGATTACAGGGTTATAGCACCACTAGATCCATCAGAAGGGGAAAGGTTCATAGAACCCACTTGCCTAAACTTAGAGGAAATCAACCAATTATACAGGACAATTGCATGCAAGGAGGATTATGTAAACCCAACTGCAAACGGGGTAATCAGTTGGCATAGTATTACTTCATGTGCAACAGATTCATACACCGGTTTAGAAAATTGGTAGCAGAGACTACTTGAAGTATCCACAAGAAGATGTGCAAGAATAGAGCATGCAATGTGATGGATAGGCATAGAAATCGCAGAACCACCCAGTTTCCATGGACTTGATGATTTGGAAACATTCTTAACACAATATGAGGATGAAGTATTAAAGAACCAGAGGCTACTAGCACTGCACTTAGCACTCAAGGCCACACCCACCAGATGGTGGGGCGCACACAAGGAGACCATCACAAACTGGTATCAATGTAAAATGCTACTATGAATAAGGTTCAACGCACCACAGAAAAACAACAAACAATAGAAATATGAAGTATTTGGAACACCAACAAAACATGTAAGGGAGTGTGAAACACTGTGGAAATTGACACCACCTGAGGAATGGCCTCACCACTTTATTCATACATTAGAAGGCATACCAGTGAACTGGTATACAGATCAGAAACTGCGCAAAGGACTACAACATGGGTGACTTTGCAGCAAAAATTTACCGCCTCCTTCTCATTCGAGCATGAGAACCCCAACATAGACGCATCTCTTAAATGAATCAGAGTCATATTCATTGAGGAGCCAAAAATAGAACTTATTACTGAAGAGCAACAGTGAATAAATAGACAGTCAAGGAACTATTGTCATGGTACCAGGTACAGGAGGACATACCAGATGAAGAGAGCCCACGCAACATTCAGATTATAGAAGCATAAGGTGACAGAGATGTTAAGGGACCACAAATAGAATCTGAATTTATTTCCGTGCCAATCAAGGTAAAGAAAGTTAACATCAGTACAGCGGAACATCCCAAAATGGATAGCATTAGAGACTACTGTGATGACCCAACAATAGAAAGTATTACAAAATTGTTGCGCGAATACAACGACTTATTTCCTACAACATTTATAGAGATGAAAGGTATAGTAGGTGAACTGGGAGAAATGAAAATACCACTCAGACCCGTAGTGAGACCAATCAGATAACGACCATATAGACTGAATCCTATTTATAAACAGAAATTTAAAGAGGATATTGACCGAATGCTCGAAGTCAGCATAATCGAACCAGTCGAGGAATCAGAGTGGATAAGCTTGATGGTCATATAGGACAAGAAGAAAGGAATTGGGATCAGAATATGCGTCGACTTGAGGAAGTTGAATGATACATGCCTACACGACCCATTCCCTACACCATTCACAAATGAAGTGCTAGAGAATGTGGGGGGAAATGAAGCGTACTCATTCATCGATTGATTCTCAGGTTACCATTAGATTAAGATAGCACAGGAGGATAGATACAAGACCACATTTGCTGAGGAATGGGGATCTTACCAATATACAGTCATTCACTTTGGACTGAAGAATGCACCAACAATCTTCTCTAGAGTGGTTATTGCGGCATTTAAAGAATTCATCCACTAGTTTCTCGAAGTATATCTGGATGACTGGACAGTATATAGTCTATTAAACAAACATGTAGAAGTCTTACGCTTGATTCTAGAGTGATGCAGACAGTGTCATATATCACTGAACATAAAGAAATGCATATTTGGAACATCGTTTGGGATACTATTGGGCCATGTAGTATGAAAACAAGGGTTATTAGTCGATCCAGTAAAGGTCGTTGTCATCGTTAATATACCAGCGCCAAAAACAGTCTTTTATCTATGAGCAACGCTAGGACACACAGGATACTATCGGAAATTTATCAAAGGATATGCGCAGATCACAGCACCAATGGAAAAACTGCTAATGGAGGATACAAAGTACCAATGGAATGACTAGTGTCAACATGGTCTGGATACCCTGAAGGAAAATATTTTCACTACACCAATATTAGTATTTCTAGACTGGGGAAAGGCATTCCATGTGCATGTATATGCATTAGCGATAGCACTGGGAGCTATCTTAGCACAACCAAGAGTAGGAGACTTGGATCACCTGATAGCATTTGCAAGAAAAAAAATATCTGAGTTAGAACAGAATTATAATACAACGGAAAGAGAAGGCCTAGATATGGTTTACTCACTTCAAAATTTTAGACACTACTTACTGGGAAAACATTTTAAGATGTTTACATATCACTCAACCCTAAACTACCTAGTCAACAAGCCAGTATTGGGGGGGAGAATCTACCAATGGTTACTATTATTCTAGGAATTTGACTTCAAAGTAATCGTCAATCCAGGGAAACTAAATGCAGGCCTTGAGCACCTATCACAGGTCACCAATGGAGAAGAACCCACAAGCTTAGAAGAAAACTTTCCGGATGTACAGTGATTCTCAGTACAAATTGTTGATGACTACTTCGCAGAGATCATCCAGTATTTAAGCACATGTACCGCACCACAAGAGTATACCACTACATAGAAGAATAACCTAGTAGTTCATGCAACTAACTATCAATTGATCGCAGAACATATATATAAAATGGGTGCAGAATTGTTTTTACAAAGGTACGTGCTTAAGAACGAATGACCAAGGATTTTATTAGAAGCTTGCGAGGGATTGGTAGGAGGACATTATGTAGGAAAAGCTACCATGCAGAAGGTACTCTATGTAGGACTATGGTGGACAATGATGCATAGGGACTCGAAAGAATACTGTCAAGGATGTGATGTCTATCAAAGGGTCGGCAAACCCAACAAAAGAGATGAGATTTCGTTACGACCGCAAGTGACACTACAAGCATTTGATAAATGGGAAATAAAATTTATGGGACCTATTAACCCACTAGCCAAAAGAACAGGGGCAAGATACATCGTCACCGCGACAGAATATCTAACAAGATGGGTGGAAGCCACACCAGTAAAGGACTGTAGCGCAGAGACCGCTGCACACTTTTTATTTGAAAAAGTAATTAATGATGCACGCATTTCATAAATAGAACCATCCATGTGATGCTCGAAGAATTTGAAGTTCACCACCAAAAAATCACACCGTATCACCCACAAGCGAATGGCACAGTAGAAGCCTTCAAAAAAGTTCTATAGAACACATTGAAAAAGATTTGTAATGTCAACAGAGATGACTGGGACCTTAAATTATCAACAACATTATGGGTGTATAGGATGACATGTAAGAAGTTGACAGGGCACACACCATTCAAACTCATCTATGACCAAGAAGCGACAGTACCATTGGAATTTTTAATACCCAGCTTACACATAGCCTCTATCACACAAATGACAGAACGTGGCACAATACAAGAAAGGTTACATCAGTTGTTAGCAATGGAGAAAGACCGAATCCTAGCAGGAGTCCATCAACAAGTGAAGAAGGCTAGAGACAAAGCATAGCATGATCGACACATTAATAAGAAGACTTTCACGGAAGGAGATCTAGTATTGCTCTATGACAACAAATTGGTTCAACACCCAGGAAAGTTGGGAATGCATTGGTTAGGACCATACAAGGTCAAATATGTAATAGATAGCGGAGCCATACAACTAATAGATCTATTAGGTACAGACCTTTGAGGAATGATCAACGGGAGCTGACTGAAGTTGTACAAGGACATTCGACCACCCACCGTGCAGTAAAAACAAAAAAAGAAAAACTAAAAGGCCATGAAAAAAGCCATAGGACGCTCGAAACATGAATGCAGTAAAGGCAAGGGTAACGGTCACATGCCTAAGATAAAGGAGCGAGAAACGAAAAGTCAGCAAAAGAGGGACGATAGGACAGGACAAAGAAGAATTAAGACATGGTAAGGACTGATGGAACGTCACATTAAACATGCCAACTAGAAACGGCCAGAGAAGCATAATGGCAAGTATAAAATTGTCGCACATGCATTGAATCCACAATTATGGTATAACAATTGCATCATGGAGGATGCGTCTTTGATAAGATTTAGGACAAGCCCCTACAACATGCGAGCATGGAAGCAACTTGTCTATTTGTGAAAGAAGAAAACAGAGAGAGAAATAGTAGCTCGAATGAACAAAGAAATATCACAGGCCTCTATAGATAGCAGATGCTCTATACTCACCACTATGGCACCACCAAAGTCCATTGAACCCGGCTTGACTTCTAGATCAACCAGAGTTCAAACTAGGTCATGAGGACCACTGGAAGAAAATGAGCAACAGTAACCAGAGATCATCGATATCGATGAGATCCCATCACCAGAGATACCACTGGTGAGCCCTACACCGATACTGGAAGAGATTCAACAGCCACAACTAGAGGAATTGAAAGAGGATATGCAAGCAGAACCACGAGAACCTCTGAATGAAGAAGCGGAACCTCAACAGGATGTGCTACCAGAAAACACCAAACCATCCATGGAAGGAAATGACACAAAATAGAATTGAGCATCAGAAGGGAAATCCAACGAGCCGTAGGTACCCAGCCTTGATCAATATACATAAGATATCGTGGGAACTACCTTGTCTTGGACAAAAATGGCTTACAGGGCAGCAAATGGGGATTGTTGGAACTTCGTACCAAGCACCACAGTAGGATGACAAAATTCTGATACCAAGCTCACCTCGTCAGAAACTGATAGCAGAAATTGTGCTACCACGCATACCAGAGGGCGTATAGGTAGAACCACAGTTACTGGGTCATGTTGGGAAGCTCAAGTATTCCAACCATGATGTCTCAGACGACACTAAGTACCCAGAACTTGCACCCAGAGTGTTTATGCAAAATATAGTGGTTAACCAGTGGTATCAGTGGGCATTTGGACTGGACCGAACTGGCATTTTAGGACTGTTACAACTCCCACACTTTGGCAGAGGCCAGTACACAACTGTATGCATCAAGAAGTTGTTATAATTTACGCATGGAGGGGATATATGGGTGGATAGACTCGTCCCCATAACAGTGAACCTTATTGCCTAGATAACAAGACTACCCAGTCGGGGTATGGATCTCACATTGATTCTGGACGATAAATCCAAGGAAAAAGCGTTAGTAGAGGAAATGAAGAAGAAATACAACACAACGAGGGGAAAAAGAGGCATTATAATCAAACAGATCAACAATCCAGCAACACAATTGGGTACAAAGATCTTAGTCTGTAATTTGCTAAGGAAATGTCACAAAGATGAAGTACCATTAGGATTCATCGCAGTTGCAGCTCAGTGCACAGATGACACCTTCGTGAGATGGGAGCCTTATCTATTGAACTTATTCCAAATGAACTGTAGGGATGCATAGAAACTTGGCACATAATTTCATTACTCATGGATGATAACCCTTATAGCCTTCATGGGATGGCGGGAACCAAAATATGTAGTTTTTGCTACAATACCACAGCCTGAGGGAGTGATATATCGAGTACTGAGATCAGGGCTACAGACCAGACAGAAGAGGAAAAATGGAATCCTATTTGAATCATACCTACAAGATATGCAGGAAGCCATTAACCGGTCATGAAGAGTAACACTAGAAGTTGTCACGCAATATGGGAACATTGCTAACTTATGGGCAACAAGGCAAGCCATGTGGATACAACCAAGGTAGGATCTCGATAATTAGTGGCTACCGATGTGATACTGCATCATAAAAGGGGATACATACATGGTCATCAGTGAATGGCTTGTTGAATGGAAGATCCCATCCATTCCCCAGGAAGTACCAGAAGGACCCACAGAAGGAGAGGCAATGTAGACAAAAACACAGCCTCCGCAAAAACTAGTGCCTGGGAAACTAAGGATGGGCCAAAAAAAACCACCTCCAACAAGCGAAGGGTCGTAGAAAATAGGAACCCAGAAGGGGTAGAAAGAGACCAACGAACATCCAAAGAAAACCAAGTGTTATCCACAACTTTGGTTATCATGATGATGGAATGATGATGGAAAATCAAGCTCTTCACTAAGAACACTTTCCTGAGAAAAGTTACATTTGTCTGCTTCCAAAAATCATACTTTTAAGGGAGGTTCACGGGCTACCTATATATTTGCCTGCGAGAATGCCTGATTCTCGTAGGCTGCATTAATCTGGGGTGCGAGGGGTTCGCACTGTACCTAACTATCAAGGTGCGAACATTTTCTAAAAGAAGGAAAAAGATAAAGTTCTCGAGCCTTCTAGAAGGGAATCTTCGAGAAGGATGAGTTGGCATTCGAATGGTTATCTAAGTACTGGTTTTCCTGATATCTTGGGATCTTTCCTATCCAAGTAACTAATCTATTCTCTCCTATATATTGAGAGGATTGTTCATGGAAAAGGTTATAATCAAACTAGCAAGAGATTGATTGGAGAATTAATGCAAGATTGTAAGAAGGACTGATGCTACAGCAGCTAGAGACACCAGCAAGGTCATCAAAAGTGGTTGATTTTCTTCATGCATGAGCAAGTGTGTGTGTTAGAGCTAGGAGCCATCGAAAGGAGATCTACAACATCAAGGCTCAAGTTGTAAGTTTCACTTTCAATTTATATAATACAGTAATATGTCCCTTTCTCATAAAGATGATGTCACTTTATTACATAAATCCTTGATCATATGTATAGATTAGCTATTGAATATATTGATCTTCCTTCACTTCAATTGGTTTGTACTGTGGTGATCTGAATGATACAAGAGCGTTGGAACGAAGCTTGGAACAACAGAGACCCAAGGAAGCATTCATAAGGTATGTTCTTAATCCTTGCCTCTTAGTTCATTCAATAATCTAAATCTAGGGAAAGAGTATTATTCTGTCCTGTTTTGTTCTAGATCCAGGTGGATCTAGGGAGATCGGTTTGTGTCCGCACTTACGGATTAATCCTGAAACAAAATTGGTAACTCCACTGGGGATCAATCCCATTTTTGGTGGCTTTTTGTATTTTATGTGGCCATTTGCTCTAGTTTTGTATTTCTCTTGTTTTATCAGTCTCTGAGTCCTCAGGATATCCTGAGAGACCTTCTGGGTCTATAAGCCTTTGTCAATTTTGCCTTCATTTTCAAAAAAATTGGCATCTTCAAGACTTCTCGCACTGCGTTCAACTGCAGCCTGTAAGAACTGGTCAAATTCGCACCCTGCACATAGGGTCCAGTGCGAACACCTCGCACCTTGCTTCAAGGTGGCCTGCGAGAATCCTATCTTCTCGCACTATGTTACACTGCTTGCCTACGAGCAAGATTTTTGAAAATTTTGAATTTGAGTTTTGACTGCTCAGATCAGTTGATTCACCTCTGATTGACTTATTGGATCATTGATTGATACATCTCTTGCTTTAGTTTGCATGCTTGAATTGTTTTAGGGTTTCAAGGTGTTTCTTGTCTTTTGTAGCTTGACTTTCATTTCTTGGCTCTTATTGGCATTTTCATTCTCTCTGACTTCTGGAGTTGAGTGTGTTGGATTGGCTGAGAACCAGTGATTGGTTGAGAGTTAAGTTCTTGGTGTTTCTCATTTGCTTGTTGGTTCGAAAGAACATTTTTCATTTGCATTGAGGAACTCATTGGTTTGCTCTTTGTTTTGTTTTTGCTTTCATTGAAAGAAGTGATTGGGTTGTTATTGATTGATTTTTTATGATTTCTCATTGATATAGTGGGAATTCTTTTTGGAAAGTGAACAACTAGTTTTTCTTTCAAAATATTGTTTTTTTTTGTATTTCGGAAAATAGTGAAAACCACATTTTAGAGTTTGTTGGAGTATTTGAAAAAGACATATAGTGTTTGTCGTTTGATAAATGGTTGTTTGCATTGCCATCTGAAAGGAAATTGTGCATCGCACGATAGTATTGAGTTGATTTGGAAAATTTTATCTCTCTCCCATAACTAGGATTCATGGAATGAAAAGAGTCATATTTCATTATTATCCTTGCATTATTTGGGTCAGAGTCGTACAACATGAGTTTCACTTCCGTTACCTTTGAGTAAACAACAGCTCTTAAAAACATTGTGTAATCTTAAAATTTATCTAGTAACTTTTTCTAGGGATCTTTTACACCAACATTTAGCTAGGCTAGTGCTTTGGAGTAGAAAAAGAGATACACTGTCCAAAAGCTCAAAAGCACACAATAGCATCTTGAGTTAGGGAGTGTTAAATTCCATTTGCAACATATTGTCCTGGGAAGCCCTTCTAACACAAGGGTCAAGCACTAGGTCGCATTGGTGTTGGCAGAGTTACTAACCCTGCTTTGTTGACATCGGTGTAGAGATTGCACGTATTACGGGGATCACGCCGAGGTATACCCACAATGATGAGTGGAAGCCTTTGAGTTGATTTCGGGCTAGATACCCTGCCCTTGCGTGTGGATCGGACTGACGACTATTTCCCCAGGTTTTACTGTTGTTTGTGGTGACCTTAGTGGCCTATCTTTTTAGGTTCTTACCCAAGGTGACTGTGGAGGGGAAAGTCTTCACGGTACCTGGAATTGACGTTGGCCAGACTCACTCGGGCTCCTTGGAGGGTATACCCACGATTATGTGTGGGAGCTTGCACCAGGGTGTAAGTCTGTTAAGCAGGTCATCAACATAAATTTTCCACCTTAGCCCCGCCCCTTCTCATCTCGTTGTTGTGATGTTGGATTTCATCACCAACTAGTGGCTTTGAAATTAGAAGGTATTGTTTGCTTGGTGATTGCTTCCTAGATTTTCTTTACTAGTGTGTGTTGTTTCTCGAAGTTGACCATAGGATTTTCTTTGCAAAACTTGTTACTTGTTTACAATTTCTCCCCCACGACATTCACGTAGAATGCAAGGTTTATCTCTGGAACATCCGGACGCTTCACAACGCTTGCATACAACGAAACCTGAGGGTACCCCTGAAGGTTCCCCTCATCAGACTGAAGTCCCGGTGGTTACTCCACCACACAGGGAAACAAGTGACGTTCCAGTTGTCACCACACCGCCTCCACAAGTAGAACGAACTGACTCTCTAGAAGATTTTTGAATCACCAATACTAGAGAGGACTATCGCATTCGTCGTGGTGAATGACCTTTTGTGCAATTAAATCCTCCTGAAGAAGCAGTTGTTACGTCTTCTGAATCAACCGTTGGGCCTTCTTCTGGTGTAGTAGGCCAAGATCCTTTTTGGTCGAGTGATTTCCAACGAGTCCTTTTCGGTACTAAGTCACCTCCAGTTTACGAAATCAACCCTCTAGTATCTCCTGAGACAGAAACTACACCTGTAGCGACCACTTATCATTTTTTTCTCCCACAAGATATGGCTCATCTCGCGAATACTACGAGTGTCCAAACTGAAATTCCTACAGCTACTCTTGCTCCTATCAATACCCAGTGAATGCCTAAGGCTAACCCAAATTTACCTCCTAGTTACCATGCATTGAGTGCTTTGTTGAATGCTTCCAATCCAACACCTCCACAAACCCCAACCGGTTCTCCGGGTGGTCCTCCTTTTCCTGGGCATCCTATTCCCGGTTTTATTTCGACACTCCCTCAGTTTCCTTCTGGTAATCCTAACCCTAGTGGTACTATCCCAACTGTTGCACCAAACCCGCAGATTCTTGTTGGTGGACAGGATGGTATGGTTCCTTTTCCTTTTCCCGGACACAAAACAGTTACTACACCACCTACGGTTGGCACACAACTTCCAGGCGGAACTATACCTATAGTAGGGGGACCAACCTCACCTTTTGGACAAAATATACCTCCTGAATTGGCCCAGTATTGGAATCAACTTCTACAAAACTTCCCTCAAAATGTTGGGGGGCAACAAAATGTCCCTGTAGTGGGCCAACCTTATCCGAGGGTAACCAATCCTATTTGGGGTTCGGGTCAGACTAGTCAACCCCAGATCCCTACTCAAACTCAAGGTTACAATCCTTGGGATTACTATCCTATCCGGCCACCACCGAATCAACCAAGGCCTTCCCTCTATGGACAGTCTACTTATGGTCCTACTGGTTTTCCAATAGGGCTTCCACCCCAAAGCCATCAGTACCCACAAGTAAACCGACAATTGTCTTTCCTTGCTACTTTGGATTTTCCAGATTTGTCTAGGATTCTAAATGATCCTATTCGTCACTCTCCTCAATGGCCTGCTATCCCTGCTAAACTTCCCTCGGATATTATGAAATTCGATGGCAAGCCAAGAGAGGACCCAAATAACCATGTCATGACCTTTCATTTGTGGTGTTCATCCAAATCGCTGATGGATGACTCCATCCGTCTATGTCTTTTTCAACAAACCCTTACCGGTTCGGCTACGAAGTGGTATATTGAATTGCCACGAGATTTCTTTTCTAATTTCAACACCTTAGCTATGGATTTTCTCACACATTACCAGTTACCGATCCGTTATGATACTGGGACTGATATATTGACTTCTTTCAAACAAACTAAAGGTACTCACATCTTGGATCACATACATGAGTGGAGACAGAGACAACGTCTCATAAAAATTGAACTCTCTGATCAGTTACTGGCAGAATGGTTTACGAAATCTTTCATGAACAAAATTGGTAAAGACATTGCTATGGGTGGTGTTGTTACAGAGGAGAAGGCTATAAGTCGCACTCAGTATCTTGATCTCGTTTATTCGCAAACGGGAACACTCTACGATTTACTACCTGAACTACCTCATCCTGATACTTCCAACACTTCAACTGCTCCAGCTACCTCGCATGCAGTTGATGGTGTGATTGTTACTACTCATACCCACTCACATTCCGTTTCAAATACAACCCCTAAATCCAATTCTTCTAATGTTCAAAGTGTTTCGTCTCCTACTCCTCCCGCCAGTAAAATCTCTGAAGTGAACGTTATTCAATCTACGCCGACTGGTAAAAATAAATCCAAGAAAGGGAGAGGCAAGAATAAGGAGAGTAAAAATAATAACCCAAATGAGAAAACTAAAACCCCTCCTGTTGAAGATCGGGATAAGCGCAAACCCCGCTAACCTTGCCTTATCTGTGGTGACGATCACTACACAAAGGATTGTCCTCGACGTGCCGAAGTTAATAAGTTCCTTCAAGGAACGCCGAAACCCTCTACACCGACAGTCTTGTCCCAGCCCTTCTCGTCTCAGCAACAGGCCTCGTTGGTCATCCATGACCAACCCTCTACTTCTATGACATCATATGTTTTGATGTGCACAGGTGATTCTAAGAACAATGACGTTTCCATCACAACTAGAGCCAAAGATTATTCTCCATCTAAGGAGAAGGTTGATGATTTACCTCCTGATTTGGTACAACCCTCTCCGCCAAATCCACCTACGAACGTTCCTCTTCATGTCGAACGACCGAGCCTTGATAGAGTCCTACAACCCCCTAAAGGTGTCGTTAAGACATCGGCATTCAATCCTCATGCTCGTGCGGCCCAGAACTATAGTATTGTCGAAGATCTGGCCCAAGCACCTTCAGTAATGTCTGCCCTTGAAGTCCTTCAGTCTTGTCCTACACAACGAAGGGCTCTGTTGAAAGCTATAGGTGGAATTGATCCTAACGATATGAATTTGATAGTCTTTGACTTGAAAGACCATATTCCAAGGTTACCCCCACAACTTGCGTTTCAGATACAAGTTATTGTCGCCAACAAGAACATCTGTCGTACTGTTATTGATGAGGGTGCCTCTACGTGTGTAATGTCTTTTACTTGTTGGAAAGCCATTGGCTCTCCTCCTTTAACTAAATCACAAAATACTTTGAAAGCCTTCAATGGCTCGGGCTTTAAGCCTTACGGTGTTCTTCCCTCGTTGCCTGTTACTCTCGAAGGTAAGACCGTCCAAGTTGAAGTGGAAGTTTTCGATGCTCCCCTAGATTATAATCTTCTTCTTGGCTGTAGCTGGGTAGATTCTATGCGCACTATTGTGTCAACACTTTTCCGTGTAGTCCATTTTCCTCATCAGGGAAAGGTTGTTACGATTGATCAACTTGCCTTCTTTAATTCCAATACTCGCACTAGCAACGTGTTGTTTATAGCTAAAACCCCACCGAGTTACGAGAATGTTGGAGTCGGTCTTTTAAAAGACTCTTTCTTGATGGGTACTTTTCCCATACCACCACCACCTGATATTCTACGCTTATCCGTTGCTTCTATTAATATGATCTCCATTGTTCCTCATGAGCTTCCGGTGTCTTTTGACCCTTGGATAGTCCTTGATCTTGGAGATCATACTCGTTTCGGCGATGTCATGCGGTTAAGTCCGGTTGAGTCTGCTTATCATGCTATTCAATCGGCAACACCTTCTATACCCTCTCTTAAGGAGTTGTCTCCCAATCCTTTCCATGTCATCTTTCCCACTGATGATATGATTATGTTCGTCATGGCTGACACCCCTTGGGACGATGGGCATCATCGTTCCATACTATTTCTGGAACAACACACTCTCGAGAATTATCAGTGGATTTCGACTCCATCGACCGTTGTTGTCATATCGACTGTTCCTGGATCTACACATGATGTGTTTGTGGAAGGGAACCTCAGTAATATTTCTCCCACGATACCCATTGATATTTCAGTTAAACCTGGGATAGTGGAAAATGTTCACATTGGAGCTTCGTGTTCTCCAGAGGAAATTGTCACCTATACTGCTTTGTTCAAAGAATTTCGTGATATCTTTGCCTGGAGTTACGAAGAGATGCCAGGTATTGACCTTGCTATTTTTGTGCATGAGATAAAAACATACCCCAGAGCTAAACCAGTCCGGCAACGCCTCCATCCTATCCATCCACGTAAAGCGGCAACTATCAAACTCGAAGTTGAAAAACTTCTCAAAGCCGATTTTATTTATCCCATGGCTCTGATAGAATGGGTCTCCAACCCTGTACCGATTGATAAGAAAGGTGGTAGTATACGTGTTTGTGTTGATTATCGGGATATTAACAAAGCCTATCCAAAGGACAACTTTCCGACCCCTTTCGTCGATCAGATCGTCGATGATTGTGCCAACAACGAAATTTTTTCTCTCATGGATGGATTCTCCGGCTATAATCAAATTAACATCGCTCCTGAGGACCAACATAAAACTACTTTTATTTGTCCTTGGGGTACTTTCGCCTATAGGAAAATTCCCTTTGGTCTTAAGAACACAGGTGCTACATTTTAGCGTGCTATGTCTTATGTGTTTCACGATATAAAGCATATCGTTCAACCTTATTTGGATGATTTTCCAGCTCATTCTTTACGCCGAGTCGATCACCCCAATCATCTCCGAGCCATTTTCGTTCGTTGTCGGTTCTATCGCATTCGTCTAAACCCTCATAAATTCGTTTTTTGCGTCAAGTCCGACCGTCTTCTCGGTTTCTTTGTTTCACGTCAAGGGATCCGGCTAGATCCTATTAAGGTTGAGGTGATTCTTAATCTCCCTCCTCCTTCTTCACTACGCCAGTTACAAAGTTTGTAGGGGAAAGAAAACTTTCTTCGTCGTTTCATCCCTAATTACGCTGAGATTACTAGTGGTTTTACACATCTTCTAAAGAAAGGTTCAGAGTTTGTCTGGGATAAGGTTGCCAATAACGCTTTTGAAGCTTTGAAGTTATCCCTCACAAAAGCTCCACTTCTTTTTCCTCCTAATTATAGTCGGGATTACTTTCTTTATCTAGCTGCTTCCGAGTATACTATCGGCATGGTTCTCATTCAGGAGGACGATGCACACGATGAACATGTTATATATTACTTGAGTCGAAGTCTCACTTCAACCGAAATCAAGTACTAGCATGTTGAAAAACTGGCTTTAGCGGTTGTTCAAGCAGTTCAACGTTTTCGCCATTATATTCTCTCCAGAAAAACTATAGTGATTTCACATTGTAAACCCATGCAACATATTTTGACACATCAATTGCTGGGGGGCAAGTACTCCAAGTGGATTGTCATTCTCCAGGAGTTTGACTTGGAATTCGATCGTGCCACGTTGAAGAAATCCTTAGTTTTTGCTGAGTTAATTTGTGATTTTCCCCACTCAGCCACAGAAAATGTAGCAGTCGATTTGTTACCTGATGAATCACTTTTCCTTATCAGTACTGACGATATTTGGTACGGAGATATCATTATATATCTCCAAACTCAAACTTTCTGGCCTGCTTTTTCTAGCGCTGAACGTCGTCGTGTCCGTTATCAAGCACGTCATTATATCATCCTCAATGATACTCTTTACCGTCGGGGCATTGACTCTGTCTTTCGGCATTGTTTGAATTTTGACAAAGCTGAGAAAGTTTTGAATGACTTCCATTCAGGAGAATGTAGTGGTCATATGTCTGGGTATGCTACTGCCCAGAAAATCTTGCGTGCAAGATATTTTTGGCCTTCCTTGTTCAATGACTGCATTACTATTGTTCAGAAGTGTCATGCCTGCCAGACCTATAACCAGAAGATTCGGTCACATCCTGTTCCCCTTCATCCTATGCTCTCAGTTGGTCCTTTTGCAAAATGGGGCATTGATTTCATGACATGTCACCCTCACTCAGTCGGGGGGCATGGTTATATTATTGTAGCTGTTTATTATTTTACAAAGTGGGCTGAGGCGATGCCAACATTCGATAATACTGGAAAGACCGCAGCGTTATTTCTTTTCAACCATGTCATAGCTTGTTTTGGTGTTCCTCAGGCTATCGTTACTGATCACGATAGTCATTTTAGGAATTTTATGATGTCTGAAATTACGGAGAAGTTGGGTCTTCATCATGATAGCTCAACACCCTATTATCCGCAGGCTAACGGCCAGGTCAAAGAAATCAATAAAGTACTTATAACTATGATTTGACAGATGATAGGAATTCATAAAAACATCTAGCACACGATGTTGTTTTCAGCATTGTGGGCATACAGGACATATGTTAAATCCTCTACAGGGTTTACACCTTTTCGATTAGTTTATGGCATGGAAGCCATTCTGCCAATAGAATGTGAAATACCTTCTCTGAAGCTAGTTGTAGAACTCTTACCCAATACTTCTGCTGAAGAGGAACGTCTGTTGTATTTGATGTGATTAGACGAGACTCGTCGTGATGCCACTCTTGTAATAGAAGCCCAAAAGAAACGCGTCAAGGCACAGTATGACAAGCATGTCAAGCCTCGCATTTTCTCTGAAGGAGATCTTGTTCTTCTGTATGAACAAGATAAATATGTCTTAGGAGCTGAGAAATTTGAACCAATGTGGCGTGGTCCTTATATTGTTAGCAAAGTTTTGGAAAAAGGAGCGTATGAGCTAGTTGATTACGATGGTATACCTTTAGGTGAGCCCAGAAATGGGTTGTACTTGAAGAAGTACTATGCATAAGTTATTTGTGCAAGAGTGCTTGTATTTTTATGTATCATACTATGTGTGTGTTACTTTAGTTTGCTTTTGACGTTATCTGGTCTCTGCCCTTACGTGACATTGTGTTTGATTGCCAGATGTCAGAGTATTCGCTACCTTATATTGGCTTCGCTGATGGTGTTAGCTGTAGTACTCGAAACCTAGCTTCCGCTGCATGGGCAATCTATACCCCAACAAACGAGCTTATATCTTTACAAGGTGTATGTCTTGGTCAAGCAACTAACAACATCACAGAGTATAGCGTTGTTATTGAATTAATGGTTGATGCTATCTCTCTCGGAATTCATCATTTGGTTGTGCGACTTGACTCGCAGCTTGTAGTACTACAACTAAGTAATGTCTACTCTATTCGAAGTCCTACTTTATTACGAGTGTATTTGCGGATTCACCTCTTGGAATGATATTTTGATTACATTGAATATCAACATATTCCTAGACGACTTAATACATTAACAGATGCTTTGGCTAATTATGTATTGGACAGACATTTGAAAAATTTATAAATCAAACACATTACAATTCACACAATGTAAAGTAAACCGGTAGAAGCCGTCTGTATATATATAATGATCAAAAGAGTTTGTTTTTACAAAAATTTGTCCGAAGACCAAAATATCAAAACTTGAAGCTTATAGCTTCTACAAGGTGACATCACAGATGATGTTCATGGTAGCACACTACTGCCCTAACTACTCTACGGAGAAGTCAACCCATAGCTGCAGAAACTCCTACAGTGTGACGTTGATCGCGTCGTGGAATCTCTTCCAGAGTCATATCTGGAATGTCGGTTGTCAGGCCCTCTAAATTTTTCTCCACCGTCAGATAATCCTCGGCGTACTGTGGTACTGCTACTGCTTCCTCTCCTCATCGCTGAATAGGAGAACTTCCAGCAGGTCTATATGGTCCAACATCTGTGTTATCAACAAGTATTTGGTATTAGTCTTTGGGTAAATCTATAAAACAAAAACATTTAATATGATAAAAATTCAAAAACATTTTAAAAAGAGAAAATTTGTGTACTTCTTACCGAGGTCTCCCCACTGAGCGTCTTCAGGTAGTGCTAGATCTGGATCTCCTCGGAAATCCAACCCGGCATATGCATAGTCATCGACCATCAGTGTCTGGTTCCGCAACCAGTCAAAGAAAACATTGTCATATTTGACGATAGGTCCTGCCACGTGCCGGGCCATGAGCCGACACCATCGTAATATCCTCGGATCTCTAGGGCCCGGAAGATCCCACTCAGCCTGTAGTCTGAACACAGGGACTCTCTCTAGGAAGAAGGACACTAAAAATGATCCATATCCAAACTGTTTCAGATCTCCACGCCTGCACTTAGTCAACTGTTTTTTAATATTTCGTAATGTTGCGTCAGCCCAGTTAAATACCCGAGGCTCAGTACACTTGATGGCGTACTGGAAATAGCTCTGCAAAGCCATATGTGGAGCGGCACTTCCAGCCATCCGAGCAATGGTAAAGAGAATAGTGTGGAGAGTCAAGTCAGCTACTCCCCAAATTGCCACTTTCCCTTTCTTTCTTTCAGCCTCAGGTACGTAGTACTGGTTACAATATTCACTCATTTTTAAACCCCCTGCTCTACTGCCGGTCAAACTGACATAGGACCCACACCTGGATAATCCGTTCAAGAAATATATGTCCTCGATGTCAATAGTCAATGTATGAGCTCCCACAATGAAAACTTGTTGGTCCGGATCCCACATTCAAACTAGGTACTCCAGTAATCGAACTTGGGATCTCATTCCCGGGATACAGAAGTATTTTAAGAGACCACAGTCTCTTAGTGCAGCTATGGTGGGAGGATAGTTTTTGGCATTGGTGTTATCCTCCTCATGCTCTCATTCCCGCCACTCTAGCACCATGGTTGTGGCTATTTACCTGCATAAGAAACATACAAACATGGTTAATAATCTTATTCATGAAATAAATTCTTTCTATTGGCTAAACGTTGCACAAATTTTTGAGTTCTGCGTTGTTTGCAGGTGCCCTACTATGCACAGTGTGAACTTCTCGCAGGAGGCTTAAGGCCCACCTGCGAGAATGAGTCATTCTCGCAGGTCCCATATGGGCCACCTGCAAGAATGAATCCATGCAAATAGGGTTCAAAAAACTAATTCAAAACTGAACTTTTTACCTCACTCGTAGTGTTGGAGATATGGCTATAACAGAAGACTGACGCAGATGGTTAAGGTTGTCATTGATGGAAACCGGTTATGGAGCAGTCAAGGATGTCAACACGCACAAGAATGCTGGAACACGAATGCTGGAACACGAATGCTGGAACACGACTGCTGGAACACGAATGCTGGAACACGACTGCTGGAACACGAATGCTGGAACACGAATGCTGG
>ML787542.1:111432-147831 GCA_009831015.1 Picea engelmannii | reverse complement strand
AAATGCAGAGGGTAAAATGAGGGTTTTTTGGAACTCAATGGTAAAAGTGTGAAATGATATGGTAAATTTTGTTATTTACTCATTTTAATTACTTTTTACTATATCAAATGTCGTTTTTTTATATTTATTTATTATATAAACCTAATCATTAATGTGAAAATGAGTAAAATGACTTGCAGGTGCGAAACATGGATGATTATGAACAAAATTTTTCCCTGGTGTGGTGTGATTTTGATTGTTTGTTATGGTTTTTACCTAAAACCTCGAGCACCTTTTATCCTATCTTGCGCTTGTGAAAAACATAAGAACGTGATCGAGCATTGTTTTATCACTTTTTTGGGCTCCCTGTGGTTACACGAAAAAGGAACCCCCCTGGAGTTCTCTTTAAGCTCTTTTCAGACTCTCTAAACATGAAAAGATTGTTGAGCGATCTTGCTATTGTCACGCTTGCTAAAGTATTTGAAGTATGCGTCTTTCTAGCGATAGTTTAACCCTTTTTTGGTTTCGTTGGAATACAATATGAAAAAGGCACTGAGAGATTTATCTTTTAAGTGTTTTTCCAAACTCTATAATCTTGAAAAACCTTCGAGTTTACTATCTCTGGACTTGTTAAACAAACATTGATAGACCCATGATGGGACCGAACCACTCCTTCATAGGGTTCGTTAAAAATACTTCGAGGGACTCGTCCGAAGGATGAGCTTATATCAACAAGCATATATGATCCTCTTCAAGCTTGCGTAAAAATAAAGAGGTACTTGCCAGAAATGGTGGGGGAAAATTTGGGAAAGGGATATGTTTCATCTTTGTATTGATTGGCAGTAAGTGTCGCTCTTGAACATGACACTCCCTAATTCATCATTCGAAGCCGGTTTGGGAAATCCATTTGTCTCTCATTCGATTTAATAACAAGGTCTTTCCATGTGTCGTCTTTGAGTCAATGCTGCCAAATCATTGGTCGTGTCGTTCATATGTTCAAGAGCAGTCCGTATGAAAACTCTATTGAGTCGGCCATCTACAGTTATCCTTTCACTCCGTGTCGGCCTTCCTTGTGTCCAAAAGTCCAATTGCCACATACTTTGTTTCACTTTCAAACTCAGTTACTCATTTCGTGTCATTGATGGGGGATACATCAAGGCCCTCCTGTGACGAGTCTCATTCCGTCGACTTCAGCACATTATCCGGAATTGAGGCTTAGAAATTATTCCGTACCTTGGAGCTTGCATGCCTCAATGGCAAGTTTCCTCACTTTCGACAGTGGGTTTACATCATTGACCCCTGATCGAAAGATTCCGTCGGGTGTTCAATATCAACTCATTTATTCACAGTCGATGGATTGTACTACAGTACCTTGGGAGTCATTGACATCAATGGTGATTTCCCTCGCGCTTGTTAACAGTTACATAAATGACCGGTAATCAAGTGGCTTCTACCATGTTCAACATCGACACATGTAATCACATGGTTAGATTCGTACTTTGGGTGATGAGATTGAAGACCCTGGATATTATCTTTGTGATCCAGTTTGCGATGGAGTATGTATAATTTGTGACACATAGATCCACTGTGTATGTTTCGTGGCTATGTCGTCTTGCTTTAAAACTTTGTCGCATAGATCCACAGTGTATGATTGGTGGCCATGATCTTTGTTTATGATGTCATTAGTATATGATCTAAGTATGGGAATGCCTACCTCAGAAATTGGTATACATGATATTCTGCTGATGCTTGGATGTTTGCAGGTTTCCGATTAGATGGGCTCTTGGTTCTTGACACACACATGCAGCTTACAAAGTCTATCAGTTGTCACTGGTTCCACTCTCAGACTTTGGGGGGCATTCTGTTATCCATAATTTTGGTTATCATGATGATGGAATGATGATGGAAAATCAAGCTCTTCACTAAGAACACTTTCCTGAGAAAAGTTACATTTGTCTACTTCCAGAAATCATACTTTTAAGGGAGGTTCACAGGCTACCTATATATTTGCCTGCGAGAATGCCTGATTCTCGCAGGCTGCATTAATCTAGGGTGTGAGGGGTTCGCACTATACCTAACTATCAGGGTGTGAACATTTTCTAAAAGAATGAAAAAGATAAAGTTCTCGAGCCTTCTAGAAGGGAATCTTTGAGAAAGATGAGTTGGCATTCGAATGGTTATCTAAGTACTAGTTTTCCTAATATCTTGGGATCATTCCTATCCAAGTAACTAATCTATTCTCTCCTATATATTGAGAGGATTGTTCATGGAAAAGTTTAGAAGCAAACTAGCAAGAGATTGATTGGAGAATTAATGCAAGATTGTATGAAGGACTGATGCTACAACAGCTAGAGACACCAGCAAGGTCATCAAAAGTGGTTCATTTTCTTCATGCATGAGCAAGTGTGTGTGTCAGAGCTAGGATCCATCGAAAGGAGATCTACAACATCAAGGCTCAAGTTGTAAGTTTCACTTTCAATTAATATAATACAGTAATATGTCCCTTTCCCATAAAGATGATGTCACTTTATTACATAACTCCTTGATCATATGTATAGATTAGCTATTGAATATATTGATCTGCCTTCAGTTTGATTGGTTTGTACTGTGGTGATCTGAATGATACAAGAGCGTTGGAGTGAATCTTGGAACAACAGAGACCCAAGGAAGCGTTCATAAGGTATGTTCTTAATCCTTGCCTCTTAGTTCATTCAATAATCTAAAGCTAGGGAAAGAGTATTATTCTGTCCTGTTTTGTTCTAGATCCAGGTGGATCTAGGGAGATCGGTTTGTGCCCGCACTTACGGATTAATCCTGAAACACCAAGGGAATGGAGGACACCACACCAAAGCCCACCGCATAGGAGCTCGGGGGAAATAAGAGACCGGTTGAACAGGCCGCATGTGCAACAAGCAGACTTGATGATCACGAAGGAAAATGGAGAAATTATCACCCAAATGGTCCAGGATTGTCTGGCGGAAGACTTCGACCATGTAGCACATCACAAGGATAAGATACAGAAAGAGCTGGCAGAAATAAGGAAGCTCTTCAAGACACTCGGAGAATCCCAGAGTGCAAGTAGCAGCATAGGCATAGAGTAGTGGGCAACACAAACCAGTGAAAGAATGGAGATCGAAGAATGAGACCCATCTCTTCCAATGCCACATGCATCCACAATGGTCCACATAAAACTAAACATGCTACGAATGGATGAAATAGTGGGACAGACACCACTGAACGATTTGGACCACACTCAATTGGTATTGACATGGATGTCGTCAAGGGAACTATACAAATTACAGGTTAGCGTTGGCCACGAGATGCAGTCTCGGGCACATAAGAACGTAGTTGAGCTACAGAAAACAACAAAGCAGCGGGAAGTGCTGGAAAAAGAGTATGGGCAGGCCAAATCAAAAACTCATAAGGAGATGGAACACATGAACAAGTTGGAACGCAGAGTGGGAGAAATGTTTGGGAAACTTCCAAACATCACGGAGGGAAATGAACTCCCAACCACAGAAAAGATCGACCAGATTGTGCAGGCAATTGCACAATACCAGAAGGAGATCGAAGATCTCCGAGAACAACTAACACCAATGAATCCACCAGGAATAAAGGAGCAAAGGAGGTAGGAAGAAATAATGCAAATACAAGAGATGGAGAAACACGTTAGCATAGAATCTAA
Source organism: Picea engelmannii (assembly GCA_009831015.1). Classification (NCBI taxonomy): domain Eukaryota; kingdom Viridiplantae; phylum Streptophyta; class Pinopsida; order Pinales; family Pinaceae; genus Picea; species Picea engelmannii. The sequence continues at coordinate 144,167 of ML787542.1, read as the reverse complement.
CTTACTCAACAAAGAGAAGCAACTTTGGACAAGACTAGACGAGGATCCACAGGTTCAATGCTGGGACCAGGAAGAGGAAAGGATCAATGCAACGATCCATGAACTCAAGTAGAAGTAAAATATCATACCGATCCCAGAACGTGTAAAGGGGACACAAGAGTTGAAGAAGATGCATCCAGAACTCATCATTTCGTAGACATAGAAATAGGAGCAACAGGCTCAAATAGAATCGTTATAGGAGTAGGTAGTAGAAGTACTTGCACAGGCAGAAGTGGATAGAGAAAAGATGGCGCAAACCCAGGAAGAATGAACAGGACTACTGAGCGACAAAGTGGTCATTCAGGTAGTCAAAACCATTAAGGATAAGACTGTGTAGGCACTAACAACAACAGAAGAGCTAAGGGAAAAGTTTTAGATGATAAAAAAAGACATCGAGGCAGCTCAGAAAGATTAGGTGACTCGGGACGAGTCACATGTCAATGTTGGGGGCCTACTAGAAGCATACCAAAATGGGAAAGAATCCATGCATGAATAAGAACGACAACTGGAAGAGAAATCATGGGAAAGAACACATGTGGGAGGAAAGAGACAACTAGCAAGAAGCATAACACCCGAGCATGCAAGAAGGAGGGGACAGTTGGAGGGAAGCAGTGAACGCATTCGGAGAACGAAGACCTAGTGATAGAAAAGTTATGTTTTTTGATAATATTTTTTGTGTAAACGGCTGAAGAGCCTAATAGATATAAATATAGGAAAGTAGGTATCAAAGAGAGGTTGGTTCCTCATTTTAGAGTTCAGTGATTCAGAAGTTCAGAGATTGTGCAAAGGTTGAGCTTCCATTTCTCTAATATTTGGATAAGAGAATTACTTGGAATGAGAGAGTTGAGCAGGAGTTAGACCTTGAGGATCAGATCACAGTTTCAGGAGCCTGGTGCGATCTAGTTTACCTCACAGAGATTCTTCCAATCTAAGAAGAATTGTAAGTGCAAGGTGCGAGAACTGCAGAACTATTATAATAAGAGAGCCAAGAGCCAAATATTTGTGGATGTAGCCCCGAGAGGGGGTGAACCACGGTAATACCTATGTGATGTGATGAATGCATGTGTATATATGTTTACTTTTGTTAGTTAAATTCTAATTGCGATGAATGAATGAGTTATTATTCTGTTTAGTTCATTTTTGTTACACTGATTGAATTCTAAAGGCCAGATAATAGTAATTTGTAATACAATTAATAAGTAGTGGCTTAGAATACAGACCCTCTATATCCTACTCAATCCTAGTCTGTAAACCGCTAAGTCTTACAGCCACCCATAAAATCTATCTCAGGTGAGACTGCGCATTACATTCTATGTGTTGTGTTGCCTTCTGGTTCACCAGAAAGGCCGATAGTTTTAGGCTTTGTTGGTACCATGAAATATACGAACCCTGGGTCAGTAGCATAGAGTTTTTCGATAGGTTAAAGAACCAACAAAAGGTAAAACTCAATTTTCCAACTCCAACTTCGCAGAAGTAGGAACAAATATTTATAGGATTTTCTGGTTATTACTGTAGATTCATTGAAATTTTTTTACGTATTGCTCATCCATTATTTGTATTACTTAGCAAATATATTGAGTTTGTATGGACATATACATGTCAGCATGTGATTGATGAATTAAAATTCAAACTATCTGACACCCTTGTACTAAGAGGACCTAATTGGACCCTCCCATTCCACATTTCGATAGATGCATCTGACACATCTATCAAAGAATTCTTTGAACAACTCGAAGGAAAATACCCATATGCAATCTACTATGTCAGTAAGAATATCTCTCCTTCTTAATTGAACTACACGGTAATCGAGAAAGGTTTTCTTGTTTTTATTCATGCAATAAACAAGTTTAGACACTATATTACTGGATATCATGGAATTTTGCATACTCATCATGCAACTATTAAATATTTAATGAACAAACCAATCACAAATGGCAGGGTCACTAGATGGTTTTTTTTATTGCAAGAATTTGAAATTACCATTTTAGACAAACCAGGAAAAGATAATGTAGTGGTTGAATTTCTTTATAGAATAACATCTAATGAGAATGAACCTCTAGTAGAGAACCATATTCTATATGAACACCTCTTTGTGGTATCTAGGACGAATTTGATGAAGCATTAACCAATATAGAAAAGACATTAATCAAGTACAAGGAGTCAAATGTTTCCCTTAGTAATGAAAATTATTTCATGATGGAAACCGATGGAAATGTATTGGGACATCGCATCTAAAAAAATTGTATTCAAGTCGATCCAGAGAAAACAAAGGTAATACTCAATTTTCCAACTCCAACTTCGCAGAAGCAGGTACAAATATCTATAGGATTTGTTGGTTATTACTGTAGATTCATTGAAAAAATTTCACGTGTTGATCATCCATTATCTGCCTTCCTTAGCAAAGATATTGAGTTTGTGTGGACATATGCATGTTATCATGCACTTGATGAATTAAAAGTCAAAGTATCTGAAAACCGTGTACTAAGTAAGAGGACCTAATTGGACCCTCTCATTTCACATTTCCATAGACGCATCAGACACAACTATCAGAGCATTCCTTGGAAAGCTCGAAGGAAAAGACGCATATGCAATCTACTATGTCATTAATAATATCTCGCCTATTGAATTGAACTACACGGTAACTGAGAAAGGGGTTATTGTTGTTACTCATGCAATAAACAAGTTTAGACACTATATTATTGGATATCCTGTAATTTTGCATACTGGTCATACAACTTTTAAATATTTAATGAACAAACCAATCACAAATGGTAAGGTCACTATACGGTTGTTTTTATTGCAAGAATTTGATATTACCATTTTAGACAAACCAAGAAAAGATAATTTAGTGTTTGACTTTCTTTGTAGAATAACATCTAATGAGAATGAACCTACAGTAGAGGACCATTTTCTAGACGAACACAACTTTTCAGTATCTACTAACTTGATCTAGGTGGATATTGGTGTCCACCCACCTATTCCAACTAGCCCATCTTGGCAGTTTCACAGTTTTTTATAGTTTTCGAGTCCTAAACTTTTGGGGCCCTTTTGAGGCCCTAAACAACGTTTTTAAGGATCCCCATAGTCAACTTGTACATTGGTTCATAGTTTTATGGATTAATGTGTAGTTCTTGGATAGACCTTTCCAACGGGCTATCATGCACCTAAAACGAAGATCGTATGCAAAGGTTACAACCCCAGGAATTTGATGTACCAACTTACCCCAACATGGCCCACATGACTTTTGGTGATTCATCTCCTAGAGCTAGGTTTTTGGATGTATAGGGCTTTGGCATTCATGTTTATTGTAAAAATGTTTTCATAGCCTCATTGTAATCATCTTCTTGTGAATGAGCACAATTGTCACATCACTTCTCAGAGATAAGCCACCACCATTCTAGCAAGATTGTTTTTAGTCTACATTTTACATTTTCATCATATTTCTTTATTGAATAGAAGTCAGTTTTACTGTATCTTTGTTACTTTTCATTGTGTCTTTGTGTTAATAATAATAATAATCTGTGTTCATTTCGATCTTCTCATAAAATCTGGATCATTGGTATCAAAGAGGTCTTGTCCTTTTCATTCTTAGTGTATGTCCCCAACGAGGTCAAGGTATAAAGAGTTGGGCTTCCATGGTAGGAGAAAAGAAAGATGATGGGATAGGAAATCCTTTCAAACTATTTCTCAAGGAATCCCTCGCACAACAGAGGAACGAGATGATGGATAAATTTACTCAAATCCTTCGATGGCTACCAATAGGCAACACATATTTTTTGAGCGAAGGCATCACCCCCTTCAAGGTACAGATCAACTTTGGTATTCCTATAATTGAAGTTCAGATAGACGCAGATGTTATAGACAAACGGTTGAATCTTCTAGAAGGGTATTTTTTTGTCCATAACTTTTTGAATAGAGAAAATATTACTTTTTCTCTCCTCAAAACCATCCCCCATGTCAAATATTGGTGGGAGACATTTTGTGAGAAAAAGGAAACAAAGGAACCCTGATTATGTATAGTTGCACTTACCTAGTATTCCTTTAAGGATGTTATTAAGGAACAATACTACCCTGTTGGAAGTTATGACAACCTGTATACAAAATGGACCACACTGTGGCAGGAAAGTGACCAAGCAATGCCATAGTTCACAAATATCTTCCATACCTTGTGCACCAAGCTAGGTATTAAGTATTCTTAGTGGAATATAGTGCTGAAGTACCACAGTGGTCTTCATAGATACATATAGGAAGAAATGAATTTTCTAGACATCATGTCCTTGCACGTGGCTTATTGATATGTCATCAAAATCGAGCAGAAGCTTAAACAAAAGACATGGTAATTTGGGTCTGGGAACCCCTCACAACAGAAGTAGAGCAAGGGCAGACCCAATGCACAGAACAAAGGGAATAATAAATATGGACAAACTCGAGACAACTAGTCTAATACATAATCAAAGAAGGACAATGGAAAGATGAAGAAAGATATCATGAAGTGGTGTGACTTCCATAAGAGCCCTTGGCATAAGACTGTTGATTATCTCTCAAAGAATTCATTGGTGGCTAAGGTGAAATCCTCTTAATCAGATGCAAGTTCTAAATCTGACTCATAACTAGAAAAGGGAGATGAATCATTGATGCAGAACCCAGTTTCACCATTGCTACCACCAAGATCCATCCCGGTGAACTTGATGAGCTAGAGGAAGGTGAGTACCTCTTTCATTCAAAGATGTGGGTGAAAGGAACCCCACTTCTCTTCATCGTTGATAGCGGTAGATAGAATAATCACATCTCAGTGGAGGTCGTCAAGTGACTATCCATGCTAACAATGTTGCCCCTGCAACCCTACACCATCAGATGGCTCTGCCAAGGAAGCAATCTTCATGTTAGCCAACAATGGTGTATGTCCTATGGCATCAAGCCCTTCAAATATGAGGTAGTGTGTGATGTTTCTCCCCTTGAATTTTGTGATTTTATTTTGGTCCAACCTTATTTATGGAAACATCATGTTGTATATGAGTCTAGGCCTCGCAGTGTTATTATTACTTTGGACAAGAAATTATACAGGATACCTGAGGTAGTCCCACCTAGTGCCATTTCCTTTATCTCTGCCAAGAAATGTAGTAAGGTCATCTCTCAGGATGGGAAGTTTTTCTTCTTTGTGATTTGTTCTCAGAGTGAGTGAAAAATTGCAGCCACATCCATGGCCTCCACGGCTGACCTCTTCATGCAGCAGAATCAAGTGGATAAGGTCATGGAAGAATAAAAAGACATATTCTCCTCACCTACTATGGTACCTATTCACTGTCAGGTCAATCATTCCATCGATCTGACCCCCGACACATCACTACCCAATGGGCTAGTCTATCACCGCTTTTTGTTACAAAATTAGAAGATCAAGCATCAAATCCAAGAACTTCTTCAAAAGGGGCACATCCGACCTAGCTCATCACCTTGTGGAAGACCAATCATGCTTGTGTAGAAGAAATATGAGGCATGGTGACTCTGCATTGATTATCAGGCCCTAAATAAAATAACAGTCATGAACCGGTACCCAATTCCCTGAATCAACAGTCTCCTTCATCAACTCAAGGGGGCCAAATACTTCAATAAGATTTATCTAAAGTATGGCTACCATCAGGTCCCAATATAGTAGGCAGATGTATGGAAGACTTCCTTTAATTCAAAAGAAGGTCCTTTTGAATGGTTTGTCATGCCCTTTGATTTGACAAATTCCCCAGCAACGTTCATGGGGATGATGGATGATATATTGCATCCTTTCACCAATTATTTTGTAGTGGTGTATTTGGATGACATCCTCTATCTTGGACACTCTACGGAAGCACAAGTTATATGCCAACTTGGAAAAATGATCCTTCAATGGGCATACGATCTAGTACCTAGGATTCATTATTGATACACATGGTGTGCATGTGGATCCAGCCAAGATCCAGGTCATCGGTGATTGGCTAGCCCCAACTATGCTCACTGAGTTTCAGAGCTTCTTATGCCTTGCCAATTTCTATCATAGTTTCATGTTGGGATTCTCCCATATTGCATGGGCTCTCAGCCAAGTAACCAGGGTGGTGGTAAGGCTACGTTTTTGTGGAGCTTGTCCCAACAAAAATCATTTGATGATTTGAAGTAGCACTTGTGCTTAGCCCCAGTTCTTTCATTACCCAACCTGCAATAGCCATTTGAGATAGAGATAGATGCTTCAGACTATGTTGTGGGCGAATTACTCTCATAGCAATGCCACCCAGTGGCCTATCATAGTGAGACATTATCAGATGTCGTCTGTAAGTACCCTACTTATGAGAAATAAATGTAATCCATTGTGAAATCCTATCACCAGTGGAGGAATTACATTCTCCAAAAGGAGATATTCATCCACACTAATCATAAATTGTTTTAGTTCATGCAGACACAAGGAAATTTATAAAATGACCACCATTAGAAGTGGTCCACATACTTCCATCAGTTCCACCTTAACATCAAGTATAAGACAGGAAGTACCAACTGCATCATTGATTGCCTCAGCTGACCATTAGTCATGACACTCACCACAGTTCTAGACTCTTAGGGCCACGAGACCTTTGGATGGTATCAACTCTATGAGAAATATCCTGACTTTGCCACCAGCTACCAGATGTTGGGTGAAAACACGGTTGTCACCAATTTCCATCTTGAGGATGGGGTGTTGTGCCATATGGTCCATATCTACATTCCATCAAGTGAGCAATCAAATATGATTTAGGAATACCACTACAATAGGGTGGAAGGACACTTCGATGTAGAAAATATAGTGGTAGTGTTGTAGCAACATTTCTACTAGCGAAAATGTCGATAGGATGTCAACAAGTATATTAGGTCCTCCACTACCTGTGTTGTTGTCAAATCGGCCACTAAGAAACAAGGGTTGTACAACCCTCTACCTATTCCTGACATACCCTGGGAATCCATATTAATGGACTACATGGTGGGCCTTCCATTAACCAACTAGGAAAATGACTTTGTTTTTTTGGTTGTTCATTTCTTTTCCAAGATGGCGATTATGACCGCATGCAAGAAGAGAATCATAGTGGAATCCACTAATAAGATCTTCTTTGAACGAGTGTGGGTACATTTTGGGATACCACAAACCATTATATTAGATCAGGAAAGTTGGTTCTTCAGGAAATTATGGTCAAGCCTCTAGTCACAAATGGACACCAATCCCACCAAATCCACTATCTTCCACCCCCAGAAGGATGGCCAAAACGAGGTTATCAACCAGATGACCGTGCATATCATGTGCATGTATAATTCTAAGAACCCTTGCACATTGGATGAGATTCTTTCCTATGTTCAGCACAGCTAAAATATATCCATATATAGCTCAATTGGCCACAACCCATTTCAGGTGGGGTTTGGATTTCAACCATTAGGTCCCATGGATGTTGTACTACCCCTTGCAGACTTGTCCCATGCTCCAACTGGAGCTGAAAAATCCACCAAGTTCATTGAGTGGATCCATCACATCTACTAGTAGGTTTAGGATATTTTACAGAAGTCCAATTCCAAGTACAAGCAGTGCCATGATCAACATCAAGTGCCACACAACTTTCAGGTGGGAGACAAAGTTTGGTTCCACTTGCAGAAAGAAATCCTTACAGGTCCCCATCGGAAGCTTTGTCCACTATGCTATGGAAATTACACCATCATCAAGGATGTGGGTGAAAAAAATTGTGAGCTCAACATTCCCCCCTTCCTTGGATTGCATCTAGTGTTCAATGTGGATCTCCTTCGGCCATACTTTCCACCATTATTGGACACCTCAGAGATAGCAGAACAATTGACACCAATAGAGCTCAACCCTGACTACATGGAAAAATCCTCCACTAATTATATCATGGACACACAGGTCAAGGGAACTCACCAGCAAAGGATCCAACTTTATCGGGTTTTCAAAGTAGGGCATCTCCTACACCAAGGCAAGTGGCTCACCTAGGGCCAAATTCAACAGACATTTCCTCATCTGATGGGGGAACTCAAAGAAATAGAGACCATTGCTTCCTAATGGGTGAGGATTGATCCAAGTGGATATCATTGGCCACCCACCTATTCCAACTATCCCATCTTGGCATTTTTTCAATTTGGCAATTTTTTCCTAGTTTTTGGGTCTCGAACTTCTCGGGTCGTTTTAAGGCCCTAAATAATGTTTTTAGGGCTCGCCATAGTAAAAATGTAGATCAAATCAAAATTTGATGGCATAATGAGTATTCCTCGGATATCCCTTTCCAATGAGCTATCGTGCACCTAAAATGGAGATCGTATGCAAAGGTTACGACCCTGGGAAGTTGATGTACCAACTTACCCCAATAGGGCCCACATGATTTTTGGTATTTCATCTCCTAGGGTTAGGTTTTTGGATATCTAGGGTTTTGTAATTCATGTTTATTGTAAAAACGATTTCAAAGCCTCATTGTAATCATCTTCTTTTGAATGAGCGCAGCCGTCACATTTCTTCTCAGAGATAAGCCACCACAATTCTAGCAACCTTGTTTTCAATCTTCATTTTACAGTTTCAACATATTTATTTATTGAATAGAAGTCAATTTTATTGTATCTATGTTATTGTTCATTGTGTCTCTGTGTTAATAATAATAATAATCTATGTCCATTCCATCTTCTCATAAAATATAGATCATAACTCACTATGGTTTTCATATATTGTTAAATTTTTTTCTATAATAAAAAATTTTCATTACCTGACCCCCAAAGAATGAAAAAGTATAGTCAAGAAAAGTGAAATATTCTCATAGATTGATGTTTTCATCTTCTACACAAGGCCATATATAATTATCATAAGGTGTGTACGAGAGGACGAAGTCCACGAAATACTAAAATCCTTTCATGATGGGACATGTGGGGGCCACTTTGAAGATAAAAGGACTAGGTACAAGATACTCCACCAGGGGTATTATTGGCCCACACTCTTCAGAGATTCCAAAGAATACATGAAAAAGGTATGAAATTTTTCAACAAATGGGTAGACCCGTATAAGCATATAATATGCCTCTACAACCACATATGGTGTTAGAACCTTTTGAAAAATGGTCCATAGATTTTGTGGGATAAATAAATCCTCCATCTCATCGACACTCCTACATCCTCATTTGTACAGACTATGTCACAAAATGGATGGAGGCAAAGGCACTTCTAGCAGCAACAAAACAAGCAGTAGTATAATTTTTCCATGAGGAAATGTTTCTAAGGTTCGGGATATCACGAGAGATAGTGATATATGGAGTCACTTATTTTACATCACAACTTTTCATAGATATAATGGACCACTACAAAATCAAGAATCAAGTAAAAACACCATATCATCCACAGGAAAATAGACAGGTAGAGGGGACTAACAAGATTCTTCAGGATATCAATACAAAAATTGTCATATTACACCTCAAGGATTGGTGGGACAGACTCTCCAAATCCTTATGGTCCTACATAACCACTTGGAGGACTACCACACATTGCACACATTATGAGTTAGTCTATGGAAAGTGAGTACCGATATCCATTGAAACATATTTCTAGAACATAAGGACAGCAGAACAACTTGGGTTGGAACTATTAGAGGCTCTGAAGAAAAAACTGCTTCAAATCAACAAGTTGGATGAACTAGGGCAAGATGTCTTACATCTAGTCATAGTCATGCAACATCAAAGGGAAAAAATGGCACGATAATTTATCAAGAAATTTTTTTTTAAGGATGGAGACTAAGAATTATTATTTGATTCCAGATTCAAGGACTTCGGAGGAAAATTTTGTAGCAGATAGCTTGGTCTGTATGAGATTGACACAACCTATGAAAATGGGGCCATCAAAATCCACACCATTGATGAATATAGGATTCCTCTAATGGATAATGGACATAAGCTTCGCTTATATCAGTTACCCGTATAAAAAGAATAATTTTTTAGAAAATTTACAAATGGATCACCCGACAGTGACCTAGAGATCATTCATGGTGGATAGTTTCTATTTCGGTTTAAAAAAATAAGAACAAGAAGAATATAGTTCCAAAAAAAAATAAAGAAAAAGGTAACTTCATGGTTGCGTGATGGTTGTGTCACGATCCTTCTCTAAAATCTTGTTGTTTCTAATAATCTTATTTTTTTCAGGATCCGTTGGGGAGAATAAAGTTGTTTTCATTTCTTATTGCTACAACTCTAGTTGTTGAAATTCTCTTTGTTGCAATTCCCTTTGTTGCAGAAATTTTCATTGTTGCAACTCTGGTTATTGCTATAATATCCTATGTTGCGACTCATGCAACCACCATTATTCTTATTGTCACAAAGAGTCCCATTGTCATGACTCTCATTTCTAAAAATCCCCATCACATTCATACCCTTTAACCCAATTACTTAGGTTGCTACTCCATTTGCAGCCCCCTATTCGCTTCACAGATTCCCCTTCCATTACCTTGGTTTCTACTCCATCTGCAATCCCCCACATTCACTTCGCCAATTCCATTTTCATTTCCTTGACTGTTACCCCACCCGCAGTCCTCCCATAGTATGAAAATTTCACTTCCCCTATTCTCTCAGTTCCAACTCCGTTGCAAAGTTCCTTCATCACACAAAACTCACGAGTCCTTTTTTTACACAAATCTTAGTTTGTTTTCATTGTTGCAACTTCATTTCTATGACTCTTATCATTGCAACTCCACTTGTAGCCTCAATTCATTTTCCCACTTTTCACCTTTTCCTTTCATCACCAATGTTGTGACTTGAATACTCACCATATATTGCATCATTTGTGTTGCAGCCTTGTCACTGCAACTCTCATGCCACGACTTCTTCCCTTTAACAATTTTTAGTCACCTTTTTTTATTGTTGCATCTTTGTTGCTGCAACTCATGTCATTTCAACTCCACTAGCAGCTTCACTCCATTTTTTTCACTTTCCACCCACACCTTTCCCCTCCATCACCTATGTTGCAATGTGTATCTCCACCATCGAGATACACCATCAATGTTTCATTTTTGACAATGTGACACCTTTTGTTGCGACTTCTCTTTCAACTTGAATTTTTTAACATCATCGTTCCTACAATTCTGAGTGACGAAATCGATAACATTGACGTTCCAATTTTGACTAGAACTGTTGATGGGACCACATCCTCCACTATGAGGACTCAATTCATGTGTTACTCACCCAACCACTCAAGGTAATATATGACAGGTAATGTTGGCATAGGGGCAGACCCAGGGTTTAATGCTAAAATAGTGCACCAACAAAACCCTGACTACCGGCCCTTTCGACAACACATGCAAAGAAGATGAAGTCTCACCTGAGGTAGAGGAAGGGGTGGTTGTAGGACTCATATGTCTACAACCTTAGCTGGGACACAGATCTGTGATTCTAACACTCAACAGATGACTCAACAATTAGTATTCATCAATATCCGGTCTTAGTTACAACTCAGTTAAACCCTAATTACAGAGTATCATAGTATTCATTCAGATATAAGGTATTTAAGCATTAAGCATGTGTACATAAGTCAGATATAACATCCATCCATATTATTAAGCACTAAGCATCAATAGATATATCTATGATTCATCCATATTAAATCACTAAGCTAGTAAACACATCAATACATTGCACAAAGCATAGCAACACAACATGTACGTGGTTCACCCCCACCCTGGGGCTACATCCACCAACTCTTCTCTTCTTTATTATCTTTGGTCAAGATCTTACAGGCAAATAGAATCCAAGTTATACTCCACAGAAGACAGGAGATCTATGTGCACTCCACCAGATCCTCCTTCTTCTAGCTAGGGTACAACACCAAGCCTTCACACAGTCTCTTATAGTTACTTGCACTAGCCTTGCAAGCCTCGCATAGTATGCACAAAGCACTTACAAATATTGATCACATAGATCCAACTCTAGAACTTAGCACACTAGCCTCTCGGTCTCTTTCTTACATTGCCTAGCTATTTATTTATGCATTACAAAATAGGCCTAAACATGGGTAAACCCATGGGCCGACATCCCATACCCGTTACATAATCCCAAATCCAAAAAAAGGGCCATAAAAAGGGGTCGATATCCCGCGATCTACTTCGTCTTGTGCTCTATCTTTGACAGCCTTTTGAAGTCCCAAAATTAGGTCAAACATGACCAAGAATCCTCAAAACTTGGTCAAGGGACAACAGGCCCTCAAAACTCACATGTGACTCACCTCGAGTCACTCTGATCTGATTAGTTCTGCTTCAAAATCCTTGATCTTGGCTCATGATTCTTCGACTTGTTGTTGTGCCATGACCTCCTGTTCAACAAACTCTTGGATGACTGCTTCGTTCACAGGTCCCTCTAGGCAATGTTCAACTGTAGTGATGACTTGATCCAATTCCATTCCTCGACCTTCGATCTCTATGAACAGTTGGTAAGCCTCATCCTATACAGGTTGGATCCTCTGAGTTACTTCCATAACTCTACTCTTAATAGTGTGGACCTATTGCTGGGAAGTACGTTGCTCTTAGGATCACTTCATTCTTTCCACAGTTGATAAGGGCTTCAACTATGCATGTATTGTCTCTACTTGTTTCTTCGCTTCTTGTAGTTGTGACTCCAGTGCCTTCAATTCTAGATTCTCAGTGAGTCGCTCATATGTATGGGCACTGTGATCACTCAGTTTCTTTCATTCCAGGGAAAGGACTTTTATTATTTCAATTGTGCTTCGAGCAGTTGCTTCTCTTTGGTCCATTACATCCTATGAGGTGTTGGGTACGGTGCGGAGCTCTAAGTATGATATTCATTGTTGTAGCTATTGAATAGATTCTACAAGTTGATATACTTGATGCATGAATTGATCTTCTTCATATGGTTCTAATCCTGTCACGGAGTGGAGGGCTCTGTTGACTGCTTCTTTCAGTTCAATTTTCTTTGCAAGCAACTGTTCTTTTTCTTGTTGCATATGTGTTGTCTCTTCTTTAGACGTTTCCTGGAGAGAAACCTTCTCCTATTCTTAAAATCTACATTGTTCTATGATTATTACTTGCGCTTTATTCAAGGCCTGGGTGGATTTTTCTATTTCTTCTTGAGTGTGATGAAGGCGAGATTCGACCACTTCAGCTAGTCGACGAGGTTGGGCTAGTTCATCTCCCAACTCTAGTTCTCCTTATGGCAGGGGTGTAGTGGACACTGCATGGTTGGACTGAAGGGCTTGTTGTACCCCTTGGAATTTGATCTTAATTATTGCGTACATTTCCTCCTGCTTACCTTCTTGTTTCTCCATGATTTCTAGTGAAGCATCATTTAGGGCTACTATGATTAATTCAAAATCATCGGTAGTGAGCACAGTCTTCATGTTGGTCACAGTGGCTCTCGATTTCTTATGGGAAGAAGGTTTCATGTGAGAAAACTTCCTATTCTTCATGGGATCGGTCTCATCTCTAGATGATGTTACTTCACCTTGCTTCTGTTAAGCTCATTTACCATTTATCTCTTCATCATCACCCCCTCGGTCAGGTGATATGGAAGTAGTATTTCCTGAGGCACTGCTTAAGTCTTGGACCTCTTCGGTATTCTTTGTTCTACGGGGTCTGGGTGTATTATGTTCTTTGTGCATGGTCTCTGGGTTGTTAGTGTCAAACATCTCTACAGGGTTTGCCAAAATAAGGAGGTCTATCGACCAGTCCTTAGAGATCTCCTCAAGGTCCTCTGTTGGCACAGGGGCAGACCCTAGGTTCAACACTTCAACAGGGCACAAACAAAACCCTAAATATTGTCCCTTTCTATTATAACCCTAAATTTCACCAAACATGCTTACCTGGCATCAGGCCAACTCATATCCCTTCATTGCCAAAACATCTGCTGAAAAACCTCTTTGAAAATCCTCTTGGGTCAAGGTACATGCGCCCTAACCCACTACTGCATGCGTGTGAACGCTGGTAGGCCTACTACAACCCGTGTTTACCTAACAAAACACAAAAATAGGAAATTTTCCGACGGAACAAAAAGATATGGGTCGGTTAACTAAAACTCCCAGCCATGCATGGCTGAGAGTTCGTCCAAAACCCTAGCTCCTTCTAGCCTATAAAAGAAGGGGTAGGGGTACTATTTGGAGGAGGAAAATAATAAGTGAAGAAACTCTACCCATTTGCCAAATCCATTGTCCCAACCCTTTAGCCTTTCCTCAAGCCTAAGGAGAATTAATGCAAAGCAGTTGGAGGACAGAAGAAGAGGAGGAGCCCAGGATCAGGATCAAGGAGCGATGGTCGGTCTCGACTTTGATTGTAAGTTGATTCATTTTGAAAATAATAAAAAGAATACTTTTCCCATCCCAATGCATGAGTTATCTATGATTTGAGTAATTTATGCTTAATTTCTAACCCTCAAGTAGAAAAGTAGCATGCATGCGTAGTGTTTTGTCTTGATTGCAGGTTAACTTTGGAAGGAGCAGTGCAAGTAAGAGGGCAAATCGCAATGGAGGATCTACACCAAACAACAGTAAAAAGGTTAGTAGTTCCTTTCCATGCATGTATCATGAAAAAGGGGTTTAAGTTTTGGGTGGTAGGTTAAAAAGTCATTTCTTTATGGTCAAAATATGCATGCAATTCTGACCCTAGTTTTCTAGTCCGTAGGGTATTTTTCCCAACAATAGAATTGGCGACCGTACTGGGGAAGATACTCTTTAGGGTTTCCATATTTAGTTGAGTTTTTGGGTAGTTTAAGATATTAGATTTTCTGTTTCTTTGCCTATTTTTTCTGTAAGTCCTGAGCTAGCAGGGAGCCTGGTTCTTTATACCAGTTTTCCCTGACTGTTGCTTGACGGAAATTTTCGAGACACACAAAGGTACACGTAGCCTGCATAAGGCCTGCACGCATGTGCTCACGCCCTAACCTTCTATATCCCATGTGTGAATGCTTGATGTAGGGGTTTCAGTAGCATGTAGGAGTTCGGAAAGCTTGAGAGGAAGTCCTCCTCTTCCCTGTTAGAATAATACATTCTCAGGGGGTTTTCTGGATCCTGTCTGAGTCTTGCTGGTTCACAGTCTTCTCTCAGTTTGCTTTATTGCGTTTTGTTATTCTTTGCAATTATTTTTCTTTTCTGTTGGAAGAAGCATCCAAGCCTTCAAGAGATCCTAGTTATCCATACCAAAGGCCTCTTCCTGGTCAGCGCTGCCTTTGTTTATTTTTGTCTTAGATTTTATACATACACGCGGCCTGTGCAAGTGCAGCTCGCGGGTAAACGCGCTCTGTTGTAGCTCAGCACGCGTTCGCACACGTGTTGTTTAGGTGACAGTAGCGTGCTTGACAGGCTGCTTTTCAGTCAGGGGGGAGTAGTCATCCCCTCCTGTGGTGAGAAGTGTTCCTCTCAGGTGTTTGATTATAGGTTTGTACATTCAGTAGGTTAGGGCATCTTACCCTTAGCCTGTTTTTTCTTAGTTGATAGTTGATAGAAAAGATAAAAAAGAAAAAAAAATTCTTTATGGTTTTTAGACAAGCGTAGGAGTCTGTGCTTTCTTAATTTCCATTGTGTATCTTTTCTCTGATTCTTTGCGATCTGCGCTTTAAGCCATAATTTTGTTTTGTTTTCTTGGTTTTGTGCTTGTCGGCATTTTCCCTTTGTTGTTTCATTTATCACTTAAATAAAAAAAAATATATATCTCTTTTTCATTTTCTTCTTTGTTTCAAGATTGTGTTGTTGCATCAATAGCTAGGGAGAAGTCTTTTTGTTCATAAGTTTTTTGCAGTGCTTTTAGAGCATAAGTAGCTTGTATTCGAGCAAAAATTCCTTTATGTTTGCTGCATGAAATCTTAGTAAAATTGAAAAGAAAAGGAAGTCTTTCTTTGTGAAAAGTTGTTGATTTTTGCATTTAGTAAAGGTCTTTTGTTTCCAGCTTTTTTTATTTGTTTTTGCTTTGAATCTTTACACATCATCAGTTTCACCTTCATACCCCATGACATAAAAATCCCATAAAAGCAACGCTAATTTAAAATCTATTAGACCTTTTTGTTTGTAGGGTTCATATACTAGCTCAGGACTAGGGCCTTGGATTAGGTTGGAGAGTAAACTCTCCAAGGCCACTCAAAACCAAACATTGGATTCTGTGATAGGGAGTGTAGAAGTCCAGTTTCATGGAATTTATTCGGGACCCCCCTCTAACACAGGGGATAAACACGAGGTCTCGTGAGGAAAGGTAGCGGAGATAACCCTTCCAAAGCCAGACCAAGCGTAGTGGAGAACACATATCGAGGATTTGTTGTGGGATTTCGTCGTTTGCATTTTCCATGGGGCTTCATGGATCTTGAATCCATTCGAGGCCCTCAGTTGTCTTCCAAACCATTTTCTCTAGATACCCTTGACAGGTTTCGGGCTTGATACCCTGCTCATTGTGGTCTACCCGACTATCGACTGTACTCGCATGGTGATTGTTCGTGTGCTGGAAAACTAGTTGCCAATCTTTTTAGGGACATACACAAGTGATTGTGGGGGTATACTGTGGTACCTAGGACAGACATTGGGCCACACTTTATAGAGTATACCCGGAGGGTGCTTCCATATTCAAGTTGCACTTGCACCGGTAAGTTGCTCTAGTGTTGGTTGTTGTAACTATTCTTCAAAATAGTTAGTGATTGCTTGTCTTATCTCTTAGGGGCTTGTTTTTAGTGTGTGTTACTGCTTGAACGTGTAGAATACCTTAGAGTGTATTGGATCTTCTCACATAGTGGAGAATCCCGAGCTTTGCCGGTCACAAAAGATTCTAGGCCTACCGCCAGTTATACTGGAGCCACCCCCGCCACCATTGAGGCGGAAGATAGACCAACAAGGGTCTTTCGAAGCAACCAGGTTACAAACCATTGTGCCCAAACAAATCCTAGAGGAATCAACTGCCAATCTTGGTTCGGTTGAAACCCCAACCACTGATACTTGGCCACAATTTATTGTTCCAATTCAATTTTACGAATTCCTGTCAGTGCCTCACACAGCTATGGAAACAAACGCTATTACTTCCTCTGGGACTTCTTCCATTCCCACCACCATTTCTACCATAGGAGAAGCATCTCCTAAATTGCCATCATCAGTCTGGGCCACCATGGTCTCGACCGCCACTACATCACATAGTGGACTGACCCCATCTATCGCGGTGGCCACAACTCTCTTCACACCTAGTGCAACAGGATCTCTGTTCTCATACGGTATGCTTGTTCGGGCACAAGTCCTACACTCACTCACTCCACTTTACAGACTTTGGGTTTGGGGCCAGGGAGCTCTAACGCTCCTCTACAAGGTTAACTTGGGGGCATTCCTATCCCTTTTAATGCTTTTCCTTATGCTGGAGGTCATATTTCTCCTTCGTCCCCTTCGCTTGGTGGTCTGCATCAGCAGTCCGTCGGGCAGCCTGCACACACGAGTTCATTTGGAGCCGGGAGTCAAGGAGCACCTGCGCAAACTCTGTCAGTAGGTTCGTCATCGTTTGTTTGGAATGGGACGTTTGGTAACAACACTTTTGCATCCACTGCTTTCCCATCTGGGGCACTCCCATTTTTGGACAGTCTACTCTGGCACAGGTTACTATTCCTGCATCAGGGGCACATATAGAAGGACCTTGGAACTCAGGAAAAGGATCCGTTCCCTCCTCTGGAATGTCATTCTGGGGTATTCTTTCCATAGTCAATGGAACCCTGGACAGACTTCTATGCCTCTCCCAGCAGGACTGGCATGGGGTAATCCTTCCCAAAGTCCTTCAAACATGATGCATGCCCAACATCCTATGTCCTTTGTGGGGAATCAGCCAATGATCTCTCCACAGATGCAAAATCCTTATGTTGGTCAGGACCATGGTTTCTACGAGAATACGGGCCAGCAGCCAAACTTTTCCTGGAAACCTGGTGCCATTCAAACTCTAGGACCCTTTTTCCTAGGCTATCAGCAACAACCCAAACTAACATTCCTGGTGACATTGCACTTGCCAGATTTGACAAGGTTGTTAAATGATCCTATTTTTCACGATCCACGTTGGCCTCCTATGCCAACGAAGTTGCCTCCGGACATTCCAAAGTTCAAGGCCAAGCCTAACGAAGATCCAGGTGATCATGTGACTACCTTCCATCTTTGGTGTTCATCTAACTCATTGAAATATGACTCCGTCCAGTTGCGATTGTTTCAACGCACTCTTATCAGGAGTGTCGCGAAATGGTACATCGAGCTTGATCTCTCAAGATACTCTTCTTTTGGCAAACTGGCGATGGCCTTCCTTAACCATTTCCAGTTACCTGTGAGATACGATGCTGGCACAAAGCTTCTTGCCAATTTCAAACAGACGACAGCAGACCATATCTCTGACAATATCCAAGAGTGGAGATGCCGAAAGAGTCTAATCAAAGTACTAGTCCCACTAGCATTCCTACTTGAGTGGTTCCTTAAGTCTTTAGTCCCACAATTATCCAAAGATGTCACGACTTCAGGAGTTTTCTCCGAAGAAGATGCCATCATGAGGGCTCAATAGTTTGAGCTTATCTATTCTCAGTCTAGTTTATTGTACAACATCCTACCGGACGCACCACAATCGATACTGGATAAAACTAGACAGAGAGTTGGACCACATGCCGATGGTATTGTTGGCTCAGCACAAACCATGCCCACTGAGCAATTGACAAAGCAATTGCAACAGTTATCTATACAACACTCAACGGCCAGCTAGACTACTACTTTGGCTGCTCCTCCTACCCAAGTGTCAGAAGTACACTCCGTGTAGATGACTAACCCAAAGGACACTGTTACCACTGAAATTTCATCCACACATGGCGACAAGAACTCAGCATCATCAAACAGTAATGAAGTCATTCATGGCACTGAATTAATTTCACAACATTCCAAAAAGGTCAAAAACTATACAAAGTAGTAAAAATTGAAGAGCGCTTTACAGAAGTTGGGTGCGCGTGCACATGCGTGGAACAAGAACGTACCATGGGCGCATATGCGCACGATGCGCGGTTGTTGGCACAAAAACCCGCGCACCTGCTAAATGGCGCATTTATTGAATTGGTCGGCCTCCCAACCACTTATGGATTAGCTCCCAAGTTGATTTTACCCTCAAATCTGAGCTAAATCCGAATGGTGGGCTGGTCAAAGACCTAATAATGCCCTAAAGAGCCTCTTTTCAAACTACAAAGGAGTTACACAATAACCCAATGCAATGCTATAAAAAGCCATGAAGAAACCTCATTCTCTCAAGGAATTTCATGTAATGTTATGCTGCCTAGATTGTTTTAAGGACTCCATCCTTGACAAGACCACTTTGGCACCATTTCATTGAGCAATCCACCTCTCCATTGAGTGGGTTTGCAAAGGAGTTCTTTCATCACCATTTTTATTTTTCTTGTTGTAAGGAGAGAAAGTTTGTGAGGGTCCAAGAGCCTTACTTTGGAGGAAGAAGGGACTCATAGTCCCCTTTCTTCATTGTGCTTTGATTTCATCAATAGATCATCCTAAAAACATTGGTGATATTGGTCTTTTTGTGTTTTTTATCTCTATACCCATATGCTTATGATTTTAGTTTGTATTAGTTTAATTCTTGCTTATAGTTTTGTTTTTCTTTCTCTAACTCTTTCCTCTACATCTTTCATGCTCATCAAGACCCAACTGGGCATGTAAGCACCTCTTATTTGCTCACCAAGGACAATCATGAACATGTCATTTACTACATTAGTAAGAACCTCTCAGGACCACCCTTGAAGTATAAACACAAAGAGAAAATTGCTCTTGCAGTTGTCCTCGCAGTCCAGAAACTGCGCCATTACATTCTGGTTCGCACCACAAAAGTCGTCGCAGATTCCAACCCTATGCAATACTTGCTCAGTCGTCGCCAAGTCAATGGAAAATTTGCTCGATGGATCGTTATCCTTCAGGAGTACGACCTCGATTTCTCAACACCTAAGAGTAAGAAGGCTCTCGTTCTCACCAAACTTGTCACGGCCCTCCCCTCTGACACCACCAGTGCCCCCGTCAACACTGACTTTCCTGACGAACATCTATTTTACATCGCTTTGGATGATCCTTGGTATGGAGACCTTCTCATCTACCTACGAACTCAAAATTTCGGTAACCACCTATCACGAGATGATCATTGGCGTATTAGCCATCAGGCCCCCCGCTATCTCCTCATCGGCGACATCCTATACCAACAGGGAATCGACACCATTCTTTGTCAGTGTCTGACTATTGACGAGGCCGATAGAGTCTTAAACGACTGCCACAGCGGCGCATGTGGGGGCCATCTTTCGGGTATATCCACTGCTCAAAATATTATCCGAGCCAGTTACTTTTGGCCTACCCTGTTTCATGATTGCATTCATGCCGTGAAACGATGTGAGCAATGTCAGCTCTATGCCAACAAAGCCCGATCTCCCCCCACTCTTCTTCACCCTATCATTACTGCGAGCCATTTTTGTAAGTAGGGCATCGACTTTATGACTTGTAATCCCCCCTCCAGCAATGGTCACAAATACATTGTTGTTGCCATTGATTACTTCACCAAATGGGCCAAAGCTATGCCCACTTTCAACAACACCGCTAACACTGCAGCGCGTTTTTTCTGTAATCACGTCATATCCCATTTTGGAGTACCACTCCAACTTGTTTCCGACCATGGGAAACACTTCGAGAATGAGATCTTTGTCGAACTCTCATCTCGGTTAGGCTTCTCTCACGAGTTTGCCTCCCCTTATTACCCTCAGTCAAACAGATAGGTCGAGGCAGTTAACAAAGTCCTCAAGACCATGTTACATCGCATGGTTAATAAACATAAAACCAATTGGCATCATATGTTTTTTTCTGCGCTATGGGCTTATCGAACGGTAGTAAATACTGCTACTAGTTTCACGCCATTCCATTTAGTCCATGGGGTTGAGGCAACTCTTCCCATTGAGTGTGAAATACCCACATTACGCATCGCAATTGGGCTATTACCTGACACTGCTCCAATGGAGCAGCGCTTGCTGAACTTGGAGTCGCTGGATGAAGATCGGCGATCTTTATTACAGAACAACAAGGCAGCTAAAAAACGATCCAAAGCTACATTTGGTCGCCATGTCAACCTTCGATCATTCCGCGAAGGTGACCTCGTCCTGGCCTATGATATCACTCATGATACCTTTGGCCACGAAAAATTTGAATCACTTTGGCATGGCCCTTACATCATCCAACATCGCCTCACCAAAGGTACATACATCCTGGCCTCCCCTGAAGGCCTCTCGCTCAAGGAACCCGTCCATGGGTTATATCTCAAGAAATTTTATGCTTAGAAGTAGTCATTCTACTTTAGGTTATTTTTTCTTTTTTAGTGTTTTTAATATTTTTCCTCCTACCCTCTCGTCTAAACTATCCTTTGTGCCATTGATAGATGCTTCCTCCACTAGCCTACCACATTGGTTATGCCGACGACGCCAACCATTGGACACAAAATCTCGCTTCGGCTGCTTGGGCTCTCTACACCCCCTCACATGAAATGCTACATTCAAGCGGCATATGTTTGGGGCCAGGAACCAACAACCAAGACAAATACACTGCGGTCATTGGCCTCCTAGCCGACGCCCAGCGTCATCATATTCTTCACCTTAGCATCTTCCTCGACTCTCAACTAGTCGTTCTCCAGCTCAACAATGTATACCATGTATGCGATCCATGCCGCTTTCACAAATACCTGCAGGTTAGACTGTTATCTCAACATTTTGATTCCATTACATTTACACATATTCCAAGACAATTGAATCAAACAACAGATCAACTAGCTAACATGGTGTTGGATTGGCATATATCACATCAAGCTACACATACATAAACAGCTCACAAATCCCGTCACTTCATATAGATAGAATAGACATCATCATAGTCATCCACAAAAAAACACATGTAGACAACATCAGGATCTCAAAATATGTATACTCATATATATATATATATATAAAGGCCTATCAGGCCATCCAAATGTTTACATACAAAAATACATGTGCCAGCAGGCCAGCACAGCACCTCAGTAAAAAAAAAATTGGCTCACCAGCCTATATACAACAAAAACATATACATCATGGTGCCTCATATAGCGCACCCATGCATGTATGATTGGTGTACAGGCGCGCACGCATGCACGCCTCTCATCGGGTCGCCCACGCATGGGGGGCCCACATCCCCTAAATACCCCTGTACGGCCCCCCATACAAGCCATGCCCAAAAATTGAAAACCTATTTCTATGCAGAATGATTAGACCACTAACCTGATACTCGCACAACGTCGATCGGATGCCTCATCCTCTCTGAATCTCCAAATCTCCTTTGAAATCTGCTCATCTAGTCACTGTTGCAGTAGGTACAAATGAGGTGGCAATGTGGGCCCTACAGTTATATATAGGCCTTTTGCCAAACTTCCACTCACCATTCCGGGAGCCCAAGGTGTCCATTTTTCAAACCGTCTTCAGCCACGGGATTAGCATCCCGCCACCTACATCACAACTGTCCCTGGGTCACTTTTCATCCCGAGCCCCCGGGGTGCCTATTTTCATATCATGGTCAGGTACGCATGTGCATTGTCACATTTATCTAATACATGTTCATATCTTTGATTCTCTTCAGATATTGTTCACTTTGGGTATTTGGTTGTTATGTGCACAGGTACTTGCTCATCGGTCATCGACATCATCCCTTCAAGTATATATTCAGCACTGGCATGTAGTCTCTCCCGTTGTATTGCATTTACATTTCCAGTCACACCCACTGATATTGGCCTTTAGGATCCTCATTCCCGGCTCTGCAGTACCCACACCTCCATTTGCATCATCGATACTGTTACCCGGTAGCATTCTTACCCACATGAGTTGTCCCATTCATAGCACCTTTTGCCACTTTTTGACACTNTAGGAATGGGAGTCCCGATAGTCTTTCATCATGACGTGAATCAGCCACATACTCCTTCTCCTCTTTTTTCTAGCTTTCTCACACGGGCTCCCAGATTATCTCTTTACAGTTCTATTTTTTTTACCTGCACTTCCGCAGTATCATGAACCCTCCATTTCATCCACAATCAGTTTTCCCATCTGCGAACCTACCCTCATTTGACCTACCTCATACAGAAACTCACCAATGGGGCCCCCACCCTTCATCAGTCTTCCAAGCACATTATGCCCTACGTGGGCCACCCATATCACACTGGGGCACCCGTTTCTGTATTTGTACATTTCTCCCCACATTATTCGTTATTTATTGTACAAACACCTTTATTTCCCATCATTACATTTTCTTTTGTCGTCACCGTTGGCGGTTTGCTTCCTTTTGGCCACACGCAACCCATGTCACCCTTGGTTGGAGCATTACTTATCATCTACCCTTACCGGCATCGTCCATATCTTCAAAGTACTCCACAGGTCACTTACCTCTACCCTCTGAATTTGTTCACCTTGTCCCGCCTCTGGCACAACTTATCACCGGTCTTGTCGTCCCCCTGACACTCGACCTTGTTACATGGTTGCGGCCACTTTTTATCTCATACATCCTCCAACCAAGGGCAGTCTTGATTCTTCCCACTTCTTGACTTCATCCATGTACCTCTGCCACTTCCTCACCTCAGTAGATTCCACGAAGCCATTTTCTTCTGGGAGTCGCATTCCCCTTTTGTCAACATCAACACAATTTTCCAGAAGGGCGACAGTATCTTGATTCTCATTCTCCATTCAATGAGAGATCTCAGAATGCACAAGGTGAAACACCATTGCTCCCTGCTGTCATTGGCCCCCATAACATTCGACGCCAACACTTTCTCATGCTATGGTGGGTCTTACTTTGTGACTATTACAGTTATTTTTATCATTTGTCGAAGACCTATGAACTTGGTAGGGCCATCAATGCCCGCATCATCGCCGATACTTATTACCGCGATCATTGCCTATTATTCAGAGTATGTTCCTTCCCAGAATTGTCTTCTGCCTTTATCATCACCGCCCTCGAGGGTGCTGCATTTGTCTACACCAACACTTCAGTCATCTTTTTTCAGAGTTACATAACACGAGCATGGGGCATGCCCGCCTCGTTTGTACACAGTTTTCTCTTTTTTTTGCACAACTCTCAGAAGGTCGGGTCCTACTGGTTCCTTTTTTTCTCCAACAGATCACTCTGAAAGATCCCACTATTGCTCTCTCTTACAAAAACATTCTCAGTAGAAGAAACATTGATGGATTTCGGCTATACGTATGCTCCTAACCTCACCCATCAGGGGGCATCTGTTATCACTGAAATTTCGTCCGCACATGGCGACAAGAACTTAGCATCGTCAAACAGTAATGAAGTCATTCATGGCACTGAATTAATTTCACAGCATTCCAAAAAGGTCAAAAACTATACAAAGTAGTAAAAATTGAAGAGCGCTTTATAGAAGTTGGGTGCTTGCGCACATGCGTGGAACAAGAACGTACCATGCGTGCATATGCGCACGATGCGCGGCTGTTGGCGCAAAAACCCGCACACCTGCTAAATGACGCATTTATTGAATTGGTCGACCTCCCAACCACTTATGGATCAGCTCCCAAGCCGATTTGACCCTCAAATCTGAGCTAAATCCGAATGGTGGGTTGGTTAAAGACCTAATAATGCCCTAAAGAGCCTCTTTTCACACTACAAAGGAGTTACACAATAACCCAATGCAATGCTATAAAAATCCATGAAGAAACCTCATTCTCTCAAGGAATTTCATGTAATGTTATGCTGCCTAGATTGTTTTAAGGACTCCATCCTTGATAAGACCACTTTGGCACCATTTCATTGAGTAATCCACCTCTCCATTGAGTGGGTTTTCAAAGGAGTTCTTTCATCACCATTTTTATTTTTCTTGTTGTAAGGAGAGCAAGTTTGTGAGGGTCCAAGAGCCTTCCTTTGGAGGAAGAAGGGACTCATAGTCCCCTTTCTTCATTGTGCTTTGATTTCATCAATAAATCAGCCTAAAAACATTGGTGATATTGGTCTTTTTGTGTTTTTTATCTCTATACCCATATGCTTATGATTTTAGTTTGTATTAGTTTAATTCTTTCTTATAGTTTTGTTTTTCTTTCTCTAACTCTTTCCTCTACAAATGTCATGCTCAGCAAGACCCAACTGGGCATGTAAGCACCTCTTATTTGCTCACCAAGGTGACGAAAAGGGTGCAAACAGCCACCCAGCAGCTTGAAGGGAAGAAAAAACAATGAAAGAAGGGTAAGGGGGAGAAAAAACCCACTGATACCACTGGCAAGGGCACCACGGAAAAATGGAAGGTGAGGTATCCATGAAAATTGTGTGTGGAAGACAACCCGACCCATCTTTGTCCTCAACTTGCAGAGGCCCAAAAGTTTGTCACACAGCAACAACAAGTCGTGTTGACTAATCCCTTTCAGCATGGGCAAAATTTAACTCAAGCCTCTACAAGTGCTGAAGGGGGTAGCCAAGAAACCTACCCTCCTTCAAACAATTCCTCATCTGTGAACGTATATATGGTTAGGGGTGATGCTTTCATAACGACTAGAGCGCATGACTGTAGTAAACCAAGCACCTCTGAGAAGGGTAAAGAAGCTGAGATCCCATCTCTTCCTCTACAGATCGAGAATACGTTGGGTGAAACAATGACATGCATTCCAAAGGGTGCATTTAAGAAAGCTTCTCACAACCCAAATGCAAGGGCCGCCTAGAATTACTCTGTGGTGGAAGACTTATCACAAACCCCTTGTGCGATGTCCTCTTTGGAGGTCCTCCAAAGCTACCCTGCTTAGAGGAAATCCTTGTTAACTGCTTTAGGCTCTACTGAAATGTGTAACCCAGGTACCATTGTGCTAGATACAATCGACTTAAAACCTCATCTTCCTTACCACGTAGAGTTTCAGATAGTAGTGGCTCGTCCCACGAAAACTTTTACATGAAATATCTTTCGCACAGTGGTCGACGAGGGTGCCTCGACATTCGTTATGTCATTAGCATGTTTGAAGGCCATTGGCCAACCCACTTTTTCTTCGTCACCTACTCTCCTCACTGCATTCGATGGTCATTCTTTCCGACCACATGGCATCGTCCCTTCTTTCCCTATGCAGTTAGGAGGGAAGACCGTCTGTGTTGAAGTAGAGGTAGTCGATGCCCCCCTCGACTATAATCTCTTGTTAGGTCAGAGTTGGACTTATGCTATGCAAGCTATGGTTGCTACAGTTTTTCGAGTCTTGTTGTTTCCACACGAGGGTCGGATAGTGACCATCGATCAGTTGTCCTTCTCTAGACCTGACCCAGCTTTGGGGGCATCCATGGTTCCCATGATTGATAATCCTCAAGCTGGTGTTGTTAACATAGGAGTTGGTTTATGCCCTTCCTTGATGGGTACCTTCGATTACCCACCTCCTCATGACGATGTCAAGTTTATATCTAATCACCACAAGGATGAGGTTTTTCACGTTTCGTCGTTCTACACAACTTACTTTGTGGATCCATGGATCCTTCCTTCCCCATCATCCATGATGGATGAGACAGGGTACTCCGGCATGTCCATGCCCTTGTCGGCCGCTGAAGTAGCGTACGCTATAGTCCAACAACCTTCAACTAACCCTGATCTGACTCCCGCATAGGAGTTGGATTCACCTATAGAGCCTATCTAGGCTCAAGGTTCTCTCGCCAACATCGATTCATTAGACTTAGTCTTACCTTCCGACGAAGCAGTAATCGAAGCAATGACTAGTCCGGACAAACCGTGGGATGATCTTCATCACAGATCATATTTCCTCCCAGAGTTACACCAAATCGAGGTAGGAGAACTCACTATCACCATGATGGGATATCAGCCGTGTCCTATTAACCTCTTAGCTACATAGGAAATTTATGCTGAGGGGAATATGGCGACTATCTCTAAAACCATACCTATTAATATCTCCCGAAACCCTGGCATTGTTGAGAATGTCTTCATCAGAGAAGATTGCTCCCCCGAAGAGGTTCAAATTTACATAGATCTTTTCAAAGAATTCCGCGACGTTTTTGCCTGGTCTTATGAGGAAATGCCAGGTATCGATTCAAAAATAGTTGAACATGAAATCACAACATATCCTGATGCCAAGCCTGTTCGACAAAAACTTCGACCAGTTAATCCTAAGAAAGCAACAACCATCAAGCTTGAGGTTGAGAAATTTCTCAAGGCAGGGTTCATTTATCCTATTCATTTGACTCAATGGGTGTCAAACCCTGTGTCGGTCAATAAAAAACAAGGCATGATTCATGTATGTATCGATTTCCGTGATTTGAACAAGGCATGTCCAAAAGATAATTTTCCAACCACATTCATTGAATAGATCATTGATGAATGTGTCGGTTGTGAAGCCTTTTCATTCATGGATGGTTTTTCAGGATATAATCAAATCCAAATCAAATCGGAAGACCAACACAAAACGACATTTATTTGTCCGTGGGGTACATTCGCCTATCGTAAGATGCCTTTTGGCCTTAAGAATGCTAGAGCCACTTTCCAGCGGGCCATGTCTTTTGCGTTTCATGACCTCAAACATATCGTTGGGGCCTATTTAGATGATTTAGCATCATGCTCTCGCAAGCGAAAGGATCATCCTATACACCTCAGACTAATCTTCGAATGCTGTCGCTACTTCAAGATTCGCTTGAATCCAAACAAGTGCAACTTTTGCGTCACATCAGGACGTTTGTTAGGTTTCATCATATCAACAACATGGATCATGGTGGATCCTCTCAAGGTGGAGGCAATAATCTAGTTTCCCCACCCATGCACAATCTTACAACTTCAAAGTCTTCAAGGCAAGGCGAACTTCTTACGATGCTTCATCGCCAACTATGCCGAAATCACCAAGGGCTTTATGCGTTTACTTAAGAAAGATGTTCCTTTTTTTTGGGACGACACCGCTCAACGCTCTTTCAATGCATTAAAACACGCCCTCACAAATGCACCTTTGTTACGGCCACCTAATTATAACAAAGATTTCTTATTATATCTAGCTGCCACAAAGTCAACCATAAGCATGGTTTTAGTTCAGGAAGATGATTCGTTTTCAGAATATGTGATCTATTACCTGATCCAAGGCCTTGTAGGACTGGAACTTAATTATTCCCATATCGAAAAACTTGCATTGGCAACAATCCATGCTATTCAACAGTTATGTCACTATGTTCTGTTTCGCAAGACCATCGTCGTTGCTGTCGTGAATCCATTCCAGTACATGTTGACAAGACGTGTTATCGGCGGAAAAATCAGTAGATGGATGGTCATCCTCCAAGAATTTGAATTAGACTTCATTTCAGCCAAGTCCAAGAAGTCATTGGTCTTTGCAAAACTTATTTCAAAACTTCTGGTTGAGTCAGGTGATGTTGTGCCTGAGGAATCACCTATCCGAGGGGATATGTTTTTGATTGAATATTCATACCCCTCGTATGGAGATATACTAATATATCTCCATACTTTGAAGTGCCCCACCTCTGCTTCTCGTGACGAGCGTCGACAGATGCACCATCAGGCTAAGAATTATCTCATACTCAATGATACGTTGTATCAGAGAGGTGTAGAATGAATCTTGCGTCGATGTCTCACTCATGAGGAGGCCGTCATAGTGCTCAAAGATTGTCATACAGGAGCTTGTGGCGGTCACTTATCTGGGTTGGAAAAAGCCCAAAATATTTTACGAGCAGGTTACTTCTGGCCCACACTTATCAAATATTGTATCGAGTCGGTCAAGAAGTGCCATCCATGCCAAATCTTCTCTCGGAAGATGAGGGCACATCCAACTCCTATGTTTCCTGTCATCACAGTTGGTCCCTTCACTAAGTGGGGGATTGATTACACTACATGCAATCCCCCGTCCGCAAGGGGGAACTGCTATATCATCGTAGCTGTTGACTACTTCACTAAGCGGGTTGAAGTTATGCCAACGTTTAAAGATGATGGAGAGACTGCAGCTCTCTTCTTATTCAACCAAATTATAACACGGTTCAGCGTCCCGAGAGAGATTGTCACTGACCATGGCAGTCACTTTCAGAACCAAATGATGTCTGAATTAAAATCAAAGCTTGGGTTACAGAAAGAACATTCCTTACCTTACTACCCGCAAGCCAATGGGCAGGTGGAAGCTGTAAAAAAAACTCTTAAGACTATTCTACAACAAACTATCAACTCAGCCAAGTCAAATTGACATTTGATGTTATACTCAGCATTATGGGCTTACCGAACATCTGTTAAGACTGCAACCAGTTTCTCACCTTTCCAACTCGTCTATGGGTTGGAAGCAGTCTTGCCCATCGAATGTCAAATATCATCTCTGAAATTGGCAGTACAGTTATTGCCAGACACTTCTCCACTCGAAGAGCGGTTAGTACACCTTGAGCAGCTTGATGGGCAACATCGTGATGCGGCCCTGGCTGACGAGGCTCATAAACATAAGGTCAAGTGTCAATATGATAGGTCCGTTCGTCCTCGGATTTTTTCTGAAGGCGACCTTGTCTTGGTCTATGACCAAGATAAGGACCCCCTGGGGACAGGAAAGTTTAGGCCTATGTGGTTTGGACCCTTCATTATCAAAGAGGTATTAAAAAAGGGTGCTTATCATTTGGTCGGTTTTGAAGGGAATGCTTTGGTAGCGCCTAGAAATGGGCTCTACCTCAAGAAGTATTACTCATATAAAGGTCGTTGTGGGTAACCTTTTGTAACATATGTATAGTCTTTGTACTATTAATTTTGTACATTTCTTTTAAAAAGTGTTATGGACATGTCATTGATGGTATCTTTCATCAATATGGCAGATGTCAAGTGAGTCCAAGGTGTTCGTTGGGTATGCGGACGGTGCTAGTCGACACACGCAGAGGCTTGCCTCCATAGCTTGGGTAATCTTTACACCATAGGGTCATTTGTTATCTTTCAGAGGAATATGCTTAGGTGACACCACAAATAATGTTGTTGAGTATAGTGCATTTATTGAGTTTCTTTGTGACGCATTGTCATTGGGTATCTCTCATCTCCGGGTCTATCTAGATGCTCATCTGGTTGTGTCAGAGCTAAACAGAATATACTGGGTTCATGATCCAACCTTACACCGACGATTCCTTAGGGTACATCTCTTAGAACGCAACTTTGATTACATTACATATTTTCATGTTCCTAGGAGATTAAACCAAATCACAGATACTCTAGCTAATCACATTTTAGATTGGCATCTTGCCCACATATAAAAAGATCATGGACATAAACATGTAAATACATTTTTGCACACATAATCCATAAGACACAAACAAAGATAAAAAACCATATATAAACATCATAAAATCCTCAGAGTACATAGATGGGCGCAAACGCCTCAAAAGTGGGAACAATAATGAGTCATTGGGCTTATGCCCTCAAAAAATATATACATATCAGTGCTCATGGAACATAAAAAGTCTAAAAGTATGTTCAGGGCCTATGGGCCCTATTATAATCATGTACAGCCTGGGCTAAACTCCTAAACAATTGGACTCATGTCCGAGGTGCCCCCACGACATGAGTCTGCATGGATGGCAGTAGGTCCTCTATCTCTACCATCAGGACTGTGCGAGTGAGCGCAGTAAAGTTCCGCTCAATTCGCCTCAGGACCCTCTCATCCTCTCTTGTTGGGAGGTTCCCTGCTACTGCTGCTCCTCCAGCGGTGGTAGCTGCAGCTTCTGGCCGTGGGCGACGCCTGTTCCGCGCATAGTCGGCAGGTCGCACGGGTCCCACATCTGCATGCAATAAACGTTCACCCATCAAAAAATCTGGTATACAAAAACATGATATATATATCAAAAAAGACATAAAAATTACATATGCAAACAAAAAAACTATATAGGTGGAGACTTACCCATCTCCCCTCGCTCCTCACCAGGAGGCACTGGTATCTCTAGATCTCTGGAGAAGTCGATCCCCGCATATGGGTAGTCCTCTATAGTCAGGATTTATCATGACATCCAAGCAAAAAAGTCGTCGTTGAAGGCCTCCACGGTCCTTCCACCACCCTGTCGCGGCATTAACACTGCCCATCTGCATATTGCAGGGAAAGTGGCTAGATGTATTCGTATTGTCAGACGAGGACTGAAGCACGGAACTCTCTCGAAAAAGAATGAACACAGGATGGTCCCAAACCCAAAGTTCCTATGTGTCTGCTGTCAGCAATCTGTCAATTGCCTCTTCATGCACTCCAACAGTGTGGTACTCCAATCAAAAATTTGTGCATTCATGCACTGGATCGCACAGTTCATCTGTGCGCACGAAGCCTGATGCATGGCTGCTGAGCTGGTAATCCGCCCAATGAGCAATAAAATGGTCTGTAGGGCGAGGCTGGTAATCCTACTAACAGGTACCGAGGAACCTCTATGATCGGTCCCAGCCTCACAATACTCATCGATCAGCTCCAAGACCTTGCTTGGCCCCGCAAGAAAATTTTGCAAGTTGACTGGTTCCCCTCTCCTTGAGAGGCCAGTCAGAAAGTAAATATCCTCGGTGGTGGGCACCAAGGATTGCCCCTCTAGCATGAATGCCTCTACATCAGGGTGTCAGTAATCAACCAAGGCATTCAGTAGCCTCAGTTGCGCATGCATGAACGGACATAAAAAGAATTTTACCAACCCACACTGCGTCAGCACGTCCACAACATTCGGATCTGCAACCAATAACTCATTGGAGGCCTCGTGCTCCCTTTCCCTCCACTGGACATACATCCTGCCAACACAACAAGGTAAAGGAGGGTCAATACTTTTTTACATTTACTTTTTCATCATGCGAGGGGGGGGGGTACACACGGCCTGTAGAGGTGACAGTCACGGGTACCCGCGGGCAGGATTTTCTCTGCATGCGGGTACCCACGAGCTGTCCCTGGACAACCCGCGTTTACCTAGGGCTAACCTTTTTGAGGTCGACGCCCACCCCAAAAATCAACTAAATGCTACAAAGGAAGTATTGAATAGCTAGACAAAGGAGTTTGTACTTACTTGGTCCAAACAGAAGTCCGTTTCGTCCACTGTAGCTCCCGGAATCACGATCTTTGGCAAAGGGGGTCTTTTAGCTCTAGAGTCAATTTCCAAATCAGCAATGGTGATAATGAGCTGCCAACTTCTATTTATAGACTTTTTGGCCTCTTTTTGTCACTTTTTGGGCCCCCATTATCAGTTTCTTTATACCAAAAACCATTTTGAGTGATCCAGGAGTTATATGGGAGGGATTTGAGCAGGTATTGGGACACTTTTTTTTTGAGTTTCGAAAAATAAAAAATATATATATTGACGGTCCATAANAAAAAAATCAACTTGAGCATATAGGTTAGGATATTACCCCAACTTTTGCATCTCGTTGCCTTTTTTATGCTATAGGATCGACCCCATCCGGTGGTGACACGGAACCGTCATATCTATTATAGAAGTTTCGCAACTTGGTGGTAGAGCTTACCAAAACATGGATGCCCTAGGTAGGTCTTGGTTGCATTATGGTGTCCATGCCATTTCTCACAACATTGTAGGCTCAAGAGTCCGTATAGTCTTTCCTGAATACGAGTTTGAGCCTCATTTGCATGGGTCTTTTTCACTCTTTGTCTTACCCTCTGGACTCCCAAAACATAACGGGTCTCCTTTTAAGCCCTTTTCAGACCCTCTAAAAATGAAAAGATTGTCGAGCGATCTTGTGACCT
>ML787542.1:93190-111382 GCA_009831015.1 Picea engelmannii | reverse complement strand
GCCTCATTTGCATGGGTCTTTTTCACTCTTTGTCTTACCCTCTGGACTCCCAAAACATAACGGGTCTCCTTTTAAGCCCTTTTCAGACCCTCTAAAAATGAAAAGATTGTCGAGCGATCTTGTGACCTTTCACGCTCGTTAAACTAAAATTTGAAGTCACGTTTGTCCGGCGGTAGTTTACCCCTTTTTCGGTCCAGACGGTCAACTGTACGAACAAAGGAATACTCTATTGAATTCCCATTCTTTAGAAGAGTATCCTCAGGTATGATTTTATTCCTTTTTCGGGCCTAAGGGACTAAATTTACGAAAAAGAAACCCCCACGAAGTCCATAGTTAAGCTCTTTTCAGACTCCCTAAAATTGAAAAGATCGTCGAGTGACCTTATTCTTTCACACTCGTTAAAATGGTCTAGAAGAACATTCCTGACGGAGTCCATAGTTAAGCTTTTTTCAGACTCCTTAAAAGTGAAAAAATAGCAGAGTGATCTTGTCCTTTTCACACTCGTTAAAATGGTTTTGAATTGACGTCTAATCGGTGCTAGTTTATCCCTTTTTCGAACCGAATAGACTATTGTCGAAAAAGGTACCCCAATGGAGTTTCCTTTTATGTTTTTTTAGACTCTCTAAATATGAAAAACCACCGAGCTTACCTTCTCTGGGCTCGTTAAACTTACATTGAAGGACGTTACCATTGTGTGCTCTATCAACCGCATTTGCATACCTTACCCATCAGCCTTGTAACAGTTTGCTTCTACGTATTAACACCTTTGGCCACTGGAGGTTTGTTCCCGAGTGTCATTTCACCAGAACATCAGTCTTTTCCTTGTGCCTCGCGCTTGTATGTTTTCAGTACTCGTTCCTCCATTGTAACATCATATTCCTTTATTCTTTTTCAAAATCATCAAAAAGAACAAAAACAATCAAATATACCCCAAAAAGAGGATGGGAAAAGTATTTTCTTTATTGTCATCATAATGAGTCACCCTTGGATGAAGAACATCTGTTCGTTTGATCATCAGACTAGGGGATGTAGTACGACCTTAGGAATCTTTGCTCACTATATAGATTTTTGTCCTCCACCGTTTGGTTACTCTTCCAAACATATGGAGAGTTTGCGTTGCCTCCTGCTTCGTAGACTTATGATTAACAGATATGCTGCCTGAGTCTTATCACTTGTCGTGCCATTATCCAAGGGAATTTTTTCACTGAACCTAAGTCGGCCCCTCTGCAATATGTCTCTTGTCCACATACCTAGCCATCCAGAACGTCCAATCAAGTCTTTGTTCGAAATCACTAAAGCCTCCAGCCCAATTATCAAGATTATCAAGTCCATAACCGACGATCCATCGAAGACCTCTGGGTAGTGCAGTCGTACACTCATATTACACTCCTACCCGAGTTTTAGAAGATTTTGAAGTTGTTGCTCAAGCTCTGAAGTACATCCATCAGGCCGAATCGGCTTTTGGGAGATGGATACTCTATATGTATATCTTTCTGATTTCGATATGTAGCTCCGTTGTGTATTGTTCGCAACTGCTCTTTATAGTTATTTGACATGGATCTACAGTGTATTTGATTGGTAGCCATGGTTCTATTTATCCTGAGCATGGGTATGCCCACCTTGGTGAGACATTTGTTATTTTGCAGATGACACCTCCTGATTCCTGATTCTTGGGCTCACTCATTCAACATATCAGTACAGATTGGTAAACGATTGGTAATGTATTTCGGCCATCAGATGCTCTTCTAACCTCACACATTAGGGGGCATCTGTTATAACCCTAAATTGCACCACACATGCTTACCTAGCATCAGGCCAACTCATATCCCTTCATTTCCAAAACATCTACTAAAAACCCTCTTTGAAAATCCTCTTGGGTCAAGATACACATGCCCTAACCCACTACTGCATGCGTGTGAACGCTGGAAGGCCTACTACAGCCCGTGTTTACCTAACAAAACACAAAAATAGGAAAGTTTTCGATGGAAAAAAAATCTATGGGTCAGTTAACTGAAACTTCCAACCATGCAGGGCCGAGAGTTTGTCCAAAACCCTAGCTCCTTCTAGCCTATAAAAGAAGGGGTAGGGGTACTATTTGGAGGAGGAAAATAATAAGCAAAGAAACTCTTCCCATTTTCCGAATCCATTGTCCCAACCCTTTAGCCTTTCCTCAAGCCTAAGGAGAATTAACGCAAAGCAGTTGGAGGACAGAAGAAGAGGAGGAGCCCAGGATCAGGATCAAGGAGCGGTGGCCAGTCTCGACTTTGATTGTAAGTTGATTCAATTTGAAAATAATAAAAAGAATACTTTTCCCGTCCCAATGCATGAGTTATCTATGATTTGAGTAATTTATGCTTAATTTCTAACCCTCAAGTAGAAAAGTAGCATGCATGCGTAGTGTTTTGTCTTGAGTGCAGGTTAACTTTGGAAGGAGTAGCTCAAGTAAGCGGGCAAAGCGCAATGGAGGATCTACACCAAACATCAGTAAAAAGGTTACTAGTTCCTTTCCATGCATGTATCATGAAAGAGGGGTTTAAGTTTTGGGTGGTAGGTTAAAAATTTATTTCTTTACAGTCAAAATCTGCATGCAAGTCTGACCCTAGTTTGCTAGTCCGTAGGGTATTTTTCCCAACACTTTTGACAACACCTGCGAAGCAGATGAAGTCTCACCCAAGGTAGAGGCAAGGGTGGTTGCAAGACTCAAGTGTCTGCAACCTTAGCTAGGAAATAGATATGTGATTCTAACACTTAGCAAACATTTTAGCATAGATCATTCATCTATATTTAACCCTCATGGCACTCTACAGATGGCGCAGAGCACTATAGCATTCACTTAGAACTAGGTT
Source organism: Picea engelmannii (assembly GCA_009831015.1). Classification (NCBI taxonomy): domain Eukaryota; kingdom Viridiplantae; phylum Streptophyta; class Pinopsida; order Pinales; family Pinaceae; genus Picea; species Picea engelmannii. The sequence goes on along the minus strand of ML787542.1, from coordinate 108,536 downwards.
AAGTTAGCACTTAGCAACAAAAAAATAGGTCTAGCACTCATCACTTTCATATATGTCAAATCTACACCCATACATCTAAGAAGAACAAAGAAAAGTAGATCTCTCTAACTATATCATAACAGAGCACATAGCATAATCATATCAGAGCACAAGACATGGGAAGAGATAAACGCATTAGGTCGAGGCACTGAGCACAACACACAGGTTTACCATGGTTCACCCCCACCCTGGGGCTATGTCCACAAAGTCTTCTTCTTATTTATTAGCTTTGGTCAATCTGGTTATAGCATAGAGCTCAAGCTTGTACTCTGCATAGGACAGGATATCTGCACGTACCTCACCAGATCCTCCTTCCCCAAGTAGATCCAGCACAGAGCCTTCTTACAATCCATGCACTCAGCACATACAGCACTTGTACTCAGCTATGCAATTCAGTCACACAGTATACACAAATCCTTTACTAGCACTTAGCTTATTTCCCTCTCTTACATTGCCTAGCTACTTATTTATACTTTACAAAATAGGCCTAAACATGGGTAAACCCATGGGCCTACATCCCATACCCATTACATTATCTCCAAAAACCCAAAAAGGGCCCAAAAGTGGATCAGGATCCTGTGATCTCTGCTTCACATTGCACTCCGTCTTTGACAAGCTGTCAAAGTCCAAAAATAGTCAAATAAGACCAAGTGTTCCTCAAAACTTGGTCAAGGCACAATAGGCCCCCAACACTCACCTGTGACACATCCCAAGTTACTCTGGTCTAATCAATTCTGCCTCGAATGCCTTGATCTTGGCTTGAGATACTTTGACCTACTATAGCGTGACAACCTCTTTCTCAGTGAACTCCTAGATCACTGCATCGTTTATTGTCCCTTCCAGACGTTGTTCTGCGGCGATGACAACCTGTTCAAGCTCGATTCCCTAGTTTTCAACTTCAGTGAATAGTTGCATTCCTTTTCTTGGATTGATTGAAGTCATTGGGAGACTTCCATCACTTTAATTTGCAGTGTGTGTACCTATTGTTGGGCAGTGCATTGTTCTCCAAACCTCTTCATTATTTCGACTGGGGTCAAGGCCTTCAGTTGCACCTGTAGCATATCTATGTGTTTCTTTGCTTCTTGGAGTTTTGCCTCCAATGCCTGCAACTCTGAATTCTCTGTGAGGTTCTCGTAAGTTTGGGCACTTCTAGTGCTCAGCTAATTTCATTCCAAGGAAAAGGTTTTTAATCGGCCAACTGCGCTACGGGAAGTTGCCTCCCTTAGATCTCTTATTTCTTGAGGAGTCTCAAGCACGGTACGAAGTTCCAGATCTGAGATGTGCTAGTGAAGTTTCTGGATTACTTCTTCAAGTTGTGCTACCTGTTGTGGGACACATTCTTAAATATTCACTTCTATGATCGTGACAGAGTGAAGTGCTTTGTGAACCCTTTCCTGTACTTCAAGTTGCTCTTCTAGCAACTGGTCCTTTCTCTGTTGTAACTGTGCTTTTTTTTCTCATCCCACTTCGCTTGCAGGGAAATATTTTCCCATTTTGCCTTACTCTATTTTTCTACAAGTTCACTTTGTACTTGTGTCAAAGACTAGGTGTCTTGCGCTGTGTCTTCTCGAGCTCATCGAAGGCGAGCTTCAACTTTATTGTCGATCTGTTGTAATTGGGTGGGCTCATTGCCTATTCCTGTTGTTCCTATTGTCAAGGGCATAGTAGAACTACTTGGCTGGACTGGAGAGCCTGGTACACTTCTTGAAGTTTTCCATTGATTTGGATGAATACCTCCTCCTGCTTCGCTTCTTTCTTTTCTGTGATCTCTAGTGAAGCATCATTTAGTGCAATGATTAAGAAGTCGAAGTTGTCCGGTGTGAGGGTAGTCTTAAACGTAGTCTGGGTGGCCTTAGTTTTCTTTCATGATGAGGGATTTGGTGGGGTAATCTTCCTTTTCTTAGTGGGATCCTCCTCCTCTTTAGGCGGAGTAACCTCGCCTTTGTTTTTCTCAACTTCTATGCCATCTAGTTCTTCACCATCACCTCCCTGCATCAGTGAGATTGAAGTAGTCTTTGTGGATGTGTTATGGACATCTTGAACTTCATCATCCTTCTTAGTCTTTCTTGGTCTAGGTGTATTTGACATAGCTTCAGGTCTTTCCATGTCGAACATTTCTATGGGGTCCACGACAACAAGGAGGTCTACCAACCATTCCTTGGTAATATGCTCCAAGTCTTCTTCTGTTAACTTGTAGTATGACTAGAGCTGTTGTTTGTGCTCATCAACACGCATTGTAATATAGGTGAAGTGGCGGTCCACACTGAATTTTATCAAAGGTATAAACCTATGAAGTGTGTTTGGAGTGAGGCGTGGTGTATACTAGATTGCATTCTTCAATTGGTTGTAATAGGCGTGGAAGATGGCATTGGACTGCCACTGCTTCTTCATTTCATTGGAGTACCACAACATACAAAACTTCACGGCCAGTGGTTCGAAGGGTCTAATCTCCAGAAAAGTGGCACCTTCTGGTATCTCCTAGGTGATGAAAGAGATTAGTATTAGAAACCAACTAAAGTGGAACTCGTACCTTTGGTCTTGCACTTCTATGCAATCGAGCTCTAGCTGGTTTACATGGTATTGCACCCAGTTCATCTATAGTCCCTTGGCGCACTTCTCTGTGAGTTTGACTATGAATCTAGTCACTTATGTTGGTCTGTTCTTGCGAACTATCTTGCCCACGATCAGTTGACAGGCAAGGCGCATTTCACCACTCTGGATAGAGGCTACCTTGTAGCCTCACGTGTCTTTCTCAACATCGCCATAAGTTTCTTTTATCCTCTGCACTAGTGCTCATTCTAAGGTTTTTCTAGGGTAAAACTCTTGTGGGTCAGGGCCTTGCATACTAAGGCCTGTGATCCGACTGATCAAGGTCAGATCCACAGTGATGCAGAGGTCCAACTATAAGTATCATCCATGGTAGTAGGACAGTAGCAACTTGACGCATGCATTGACTTCCTGGTGTCTGTCGAAGTGAGGGATATTCATTACATTAAGCAGTGTGGAATGCATGAGTTTCTAGGTCCATGACTGTGGGACAATCTTAGAATTCCTACATTTGGTCCTGGTTAAGTACTTATGTTGGGATAACATGTTGTAAATTTTACGATCTCCAAGGTTAAAATCACTAAATTTGAGTGTTGCGAGCTTATGCTGGTCAGCACGAACTGTGCACACCCATTTCGAAAGGTACACAGTGATCAAAGTGTACTCGAAGTCACGAGGTACACTTTCATGGTTGATGGCACCACTTAGAGGTGGTAAGTAAGTAGGTAGAATGTGTGGGATAAGCTTGGCATTTGCGATGTCATCATTGTGCTTGGTTCGTTTCTCATCGGTCGGCTAGGATGGACTAGTGTGAGCAGTGTAAGGGGAGGTCGAGGGTCCTCTCATTGACGATTCTTGGACTCCTATAGATAATCCTCACTCCTACATGACTCTCTCAGTCATTAAGTCAATCAAAACTTCTTCAACTACTTTTTCAGCAGCGTTGAGCTCATCCGACATACAAGCTTGGGTCAACTAGCTCGGGTGTGAAATGAATTCAGAGACTACAATGAACAGTATGGGAAAAAGGAAATGATCACAAGGTGAAGTAATCTCAGTCTTTAGGCTCAAATTCTCACTTAGAGAAAAATATTCTCGGTGTGTGGTGTGACGAACTAAGTAGGGAAACTTAGTAACGGTCTTCTTGCAATGGGTATGAGGCTGCATTAACTTATGTTTTTTCCATTATGGTGTAGTCTAACAGTCTAGTGGCGAGCAATAAAAAAATTTTTGTCTGTTCGGGGAAGAATTCAAACGAGTATATCGGTCCAATGGCTATATTACTTCACCTTGGAGAAGTGGCATATGCCATTATTCTGATATCTCAGTGAAGCTCAATTCTTGTGATTTTTCCTTCTGTGAAATTTCCTTCAAAACCTTCTGTAAATTTTCGATCTTGGTTCTCTTCTTACTTAGCTTCCCAGCCTTCTTCCCATTGAGCTTTGTCTTGGTCATCCTTTTTCCATTCTGAGTCTTATCTTCTCTCGACATAGTCACTTCATGTTGCTGAGGTTATTTCTTTAGATCCAAGGGTAATACTCCTTCCTCATATGGACTAGTTATTTCGGTCTTATGTGGATCCTCTAATGCTCTTATAGCTTTGACATCCAGGTCCCTGATGTTCAACAGCTAATATATGTTCTCTTGTTCCTCCACCAAGTAGGCGATCCTTCTAGTAAAAAATGCCATGAGTTCTTTCTTCTTATGTTCTAGGGCTTCCTTTTCTTCTTTTCTCTAAATCTGGTCTTTTGCAATCCATATCTTTCCTAACAAAGCTGGAAATGGGGCAGAGTCCTCAATAAATCTAATGACTTCGAACTCTTCCTCTATCGAAGCTCCATGGGTACTCATAGCTATCTGGGTAATTCTGCCACATAGGGTTACCATTTTTCCTTTAAACAACCCTATTTTTCCTAGTGAAGGAACCATAGTAGGCCTTCCTAGGGTTTCCCAAGTACTTTCTATCATAATGTTCATCTCTGTTCCCTCATCTAGAGCACATTCGATGTCGAAGTCTCCTTTTCTTACTTCAATTTTCTCCTTTTCTTTGAAGATCTCTGACAAACTGGCATCTTTATGTTCATTCAGTGTTTCCTTCATCTATATTAATACTTTCTCTAATTCTTGCTGGGTTTCTTATATAATCTTAGTCGCTTGACCTTGCTCCATATTCATCTTTTCAAGTCTAGCAATCATTCTATGGAAATCTAGTACTTCATGATCCATAGCCTTACAACAGAGGAAACTAGGTTTTCTCTCAGGGGATTCCTTAGCAAGATGTCCTGGTATTCTGCAACTGTAACAGAGAGTTAATCCTCTCTTTCTCTTCAATGATCCCCAACTCTTCTTTTACTACGCGCTAGGATCATAATGGCTAGCCTGAAAAAATTTCTTTCTAGGATCCTTCATCCATTTGTTAGTCCAAAAATTCATTCTATGCATAGGTATAACATATCTATCATTATACTTATCAGATCTATTCATATCAAACTTTGTTTCATCTACTAATGCCCTAGTTTTTAATCTAGGATAGGATCTATCAAACATACCTAGATCCATGCTCTAGAAACAAAAAAATTCACTTATCCTACTTCTACAGAGCACAAAGCTTCCAGATCTAAGAACTTTTGACTATTCTTACCTTTATTAGAGCACTGAGCTTACAAATCTTACCTCTTTTCTTTGGATCTGATCTTCCTATCTTCAGATCTGAACTTCTTCCTAGCACAAAGCTTCACAGGTCTAGTAAAAAGTTGTGCACTAGGGAAAAAGATCTACGCACAAAGCTTCCTTTTCCACAAAGTTTCTTCTTCCTCAGTTCCCAGCAATCACAGTTTCAGGTCTCGACAACGGAACCATTTGTTGGCATAGGGTCAGACCCAGGTTTCAATGCTTGAACAGTGCACCAAAAAAACCCCAACTATCATCCCTTTCGACAACACCTGCGAAGAAGATGAAGTCTCACCCTCAGTAAAGGCAGGGGTGGTTTCAAGACTCAGGTGTCTGCAACCTTAGCTGGGACACAGATCTATGATTATAACACTTAGAAAACATTTTAGCATATATCATTCATCTGTTTTTAACCCTCATGGCACTTCACAGATGGCACAGAGCACCACAACATTCACTTAGAACTAGGTTAAGTTAGCCCTTAGCAACAACCAAATAGGTCTAGCACTCAACACTTTCATATATGTTAGATATACACACATACATCTAAGAAGCACAAAGAAAAGTAGATCTATCTAAGTATATCATAACAAAACACATAACATAATCATATCAGAGCACAACACATGGGAAGAGATAAATGCATTAGGTCGAGGCACCAAGCACAACACACAGGTTTACCATGGTTCACCCCCACCCTGGGGCTACATCCACAAAGTCTTCTTCTTCTTTATTAGATTTGGTCAATCTAGTTACAGCACAGAGCTGAAACTTGTACTCTACATAGGACAGGAGATCTGCGTGCACCTCACTAGATCCTCCTTCCCCGAGTAGATCTATCGCAGAGCCTTCTTACAATCTGTGCACTCAACACTTACAACGCTTGCACTCAGCTCTGCAAGTCAGTCACATAGTATACACAAAGCCTTTACTATCACTTAGCTTATTTCCCTCTCTTACATTGCATAGCTACTTATTTATACTTTACGAAATAGGCCTAAACATGGCTAAACCCATGGGTCGACATCCCATACCCATTACATTATCCCCAAAAACCCAAAAAGGGCCCAAAAGTGGACCAAGATCTCGTGATCTATGTTTCGTGTTGTGCTCCATGTTTGACAAGATGTCGAAGTCCAAAAATGGTCAAATATGACCAAGTGTTCCTCAAAACTTGGTCAAGGGATAACATCCTCTTCCGTGAGTTTGTAGTAAGACTGAAGCTACTCCTTATGTTCATTGGCTCGCGTTGTAATGTAGATGAAGTGTTGATCTGCGCAAAACTTCATCAAGGGTTGGAACCTTTGTAGGGTGTTCGGAGTCATGTGAGGTTTAGCTTCGATGGCTCTCTTAAGCTGGAGGTAATATGTGTGAAAAACAACGTTCGACTACCACAGTTTGTTCATATCACTCATGTACCAAAGTGTGGTGAAATTTGAAGTAAGCATCTTGAACGGTTCAATATCCAGAAATGTCGCACGTTATGGCATCTCCCAGACAACAAAAGTGATGAGGATTAGGAGCCAACTAAAGTGAAACTCGTAGCCCTAATCTTGTGCTTCACGATAATCTAGTTCCAGTTGATTAACTAGGTACTTCACCCAGTTCATCTATAGATCTTCCATGCACTTCTCTGTGAGTTCAATGACAAAGAATGTGACCTGTGTAGGTATGTTCTTCCTTACTAACTTTTTGGATATTAGATGGCAGTCTAGGTTCACTGAGCCATTCTGAATGGAGGCTACCTTGTAGCCTCGCATACCCTTTTCAACAGCGTCATATGTATCATTGATCTTCTGTGCTAGTGCGCGATCTGTGTATTTTCCTTGATAGAACTCCTATGGGTCAGGTCCTTGCATACTTAATCTTGTGATCCTATGGATTGATGCTGGATCGGCTTTGATATGGTGGTTTATCCATAAGTATCCACCATGGTAACATGAAAGCAATGTATTGACATAGGCATTGACTTCCTGGTGCCTTCCAAAGTGTGGTATTTTCATTACGTTTAATAGGGTGGATTGCATGAGGTTCATATTCCATGGTTGGGGGATTATCTTTGAGTTCTTCCCCTTCATCCTGGTCAGGTATTTATACAGGGTGAGCATACTATAGTTCTTGCGATCTCTGAGGTTGAAGTCACTGAACTTCAACGATGTGATATTGTCCTACTGCGCAAAAACTATGTGTATCCCCTTTGGGAGGTACACAATAACCATGGTGTACTCGAAATCTCTTGGCACACTATCACGACTCACCACGTCGGCCAGAGGCAGGATGTAATCGGGAAATATGGTTGGGATCAGCTTTGCATTTTCTCGATCATCTATTTGTTTGGTTCTCTTTTCCGTTGATGGTCGGGATGGTCCAGCTCCATGAGCAGTTGACGGAGAGGCTTGCACTCCTCTCGTCGAGGATGCTTGTACACCCATAGACGTCACTCTTTCAGACATGATTCTCTCAGTCATGAGGTCAATGAGTAATTCCTTCACAGACTCTTTGAGTGTGCTAAGTTCTTTGGACATACATGCTCGTGGTCGAATATCTTGGGTTCGAAGAGTAACTTCTCAATGCAACGGGATGGATGGCAATGGAATGATAATCACTGTGCGAAATAACTATTCTGCGGGCTTAGATAGTCACGGTTGGAAAAATTGTTCTCGTTGTGTGGTGTGATGGGATAAATAGATAACTTGAAAACAGATCTCTTGCAATGGGTGAGAATCCTTCATTAACTCAGTTTTGTTCGTTATGGCTTGGTCCCAATGGTCTGGTGGAAACATTTCTGACCATAAATTTGTTTCTGCCCATTCGGGTCGTTGGTCTAATGGTTATACTATTCCAACAAACATGTTGCTTTTCCATGGCGAAGTGCCATGTGACGTTGTTCTGATATCTCGGTGAAGTTCCAATTTTGCAAGTTTTCCTTCTGCGAATTTCCCTATAGAACCTTCTATAACTTTTCGATCTTAGCTCTCTTCTTACTTAGTTTTTGAGCCTTCTTTCTACTGAGCTTTATCTCAATATTCCTTTTTCCATTCTGATTATTATTTTATTTTGGAAAAGTAACTTTGCGCTCAAGAGATTCTTTTCTGGAAATTAGGGGTAGTACTTCATCTGTATCTGGAATAGGTACTTTAGTCTTTTGTGGGTCTTCTAGTGTTCTTCCCACTTCGACATCCAACTCTCTGGTTTTAAATAGCTTTTCTTGGTTCTCTTGTTCTTCAATCAAGTGTGTGAGCCTCCTAGTCATGAAATCTTTCAACTCTTACTTCTTTTTTTCTAAGACTTATTCTTCTTTCCTTCTAGTCTAATATCCTTCAATCCAAGGTTTTCCTACTAACATAGCAAATGGAGAGATTTTCTCAATAAATTTAACAACTTCAAATTCTTCCTCTTTTGAAGTTCCATGAGCACTCATAGATATCTAGGTAAGTCTTCCACATAGGGTTATCATTTTTCCTCTAAATGACCTTATTCCTCCCAATGAAGGAATCATACCAGGTTCCCCTAAAAGTTTCCAAGTTCTTTCCATCATGACATTCACCTGTGTTTCCTCATCTAGAACATAGTTAATGTTGAAGTCTCTTATTCGTGTTTCAATGCACTATTTTTCTTTGAATATCCTTGATAAGATGATATGTCAATGTTCATTCGGGGTTTCTTTCATCTGTAGCAATACTTTTTATGATTCTTTATGGGGTTCTATCATGGTTTTAGTTGCTTGACCTTTCTCGTGGTCTTCTTGTCTCATATTCATCCTTTCAACCTTAGAAATCATTCTAGGGCAATCCAAAAATTCATGGTCCATAGCTTTGCAACAGAGGCAACTAGGTATTCTACCAGGGAATTCCTTAGACATATGTCCCGGTCTTTTGTAACTGTAACAAAGGGTTAATCTCCTCTTTCTCTTAAATGATCCCCAGTCTTTCCTGTACTGCACACTAGGATCATGGTATCCAACCTGCAAAAAATTATTTCTAGGATCCTGCATCCATTTGTTAGTCCAAACATTCTCTCTATGCATATGTATAACATATCTTTCACTATTCTTATCAGATCTACTCATATCAAATCTTCTTTCTTCTATCAGTGTCCTAGTTTTCAAGCTAGGACAAATATTATCAAACATACCTAGATCCATACTTTAGAAACAAAAATTTCCACTAATCGTATCTTCAGCGGAGCATAAAGCTTCCAGATCTCAAACTTTTCACTATTCTTACCTCTATCAGAGCACAAAGTGTTCAGGTCTTACCTCTTTTCTTCAGGTTAGACTTATTTTCTTAGCATAGATCTTCACAGATCGAGTAGAATACTTCGCACTAGAGTGACAGATCTACGCACACAGATTTCACAATTTCAGGTTAGATCTTTGCACAAAGCTTATTTTTTCCTTAGTTCCCAACAATCACAATTTCAGATCGAATCTTTGCACAAAGATTCTTCTTCCTCAGTTCCCAGCAATCATAATTCTAGGTCATATATTTTCACAAAGCGTCTTCTTCCTCAGTTCCCAGCAATCACAGTTTCAGGTCCCAACAATGGAACCATTTTTTGGCACAAGGGTAGACCCAGGGTTCAACGTTACAACATCGCACCAAAAAAAGCCTAACTATCGACCCTTTTGACAACACATGTGAAGAAAATGAAGTCTCACCCGAGGTAGAGGCAGGGGTGCTTGCAGGACTCATATGTCTGCAACCTTAGCTGGGACACAGATCTATGATTCTAACACTTAACGGAGCACTGAACAGTTAACATTCATCCATATATAGTCTTAGTTACAGCTCAGTTAAACCTTAATTATAGATTATCACAATATTCATTCAGATCTAAGGTATTTAAGGACTAAGCATGTGTACATAAGTTAGATCTAACATCCATCCATATTATTAAGCACTAAGCATCAACAGATCTATCTATCATTCATCTATATTAAAGCACTAAGATAGTAAACACATAAACACATCAATACATCACACAAAGCATAGAAACACAACATGTACAGGGTTCACCCCCACCCTAGGGCTATGTCCACTAACTCTTCTCTTCTTTATTATCTTTGGTCAATCTCTTATAGGCACATAGAATCCAAGTTATACTCCGAAGAAGACAGGATATCTGTGCACACTCCACCAAATCCTCCTTATTCTAGCTAGGGTACAACACCAAGCCTTCACACAGTCTCTTATAGTTATTTGCACTAGCCTTTCAAGCCTCACACAATATGCACAAAACACTTACAACTCTTGATAACATAGATCCAACTCTAGCACTTAGCACACTGGCCTCTTGGTCTCTTTCTTACATTGCCTAGCTACTTATTTGTACATGAAAAAATAGGCCTAAACATGGCTAAACCCATGGGCTGACATCCCATACCCATTACATAATCCTGAATCCCAAAAAGGGCCTTAAAAGGGGTCAAGATGCCGCGATCTTTGATTTGTCTTGCACTCTTCCTTCAAAAGCATGTCGAAGTCCCAAAAATAGGTCAAACATGAACAAGAATCCTCAAAACTTGGTCAAGGGCCAAAAGGTACGTGTTCCTATCCGAATTTGAAATAAGTATGTTTAATGGCATGTGTCGATATCATTTTTCTGTAACCACCACATCATAGTATCATTACTATAATCCCCATTCCCATACCACCACCCTTATTGCTACAATTCTGAACTCACCACCCAGTAATTTTCATAGCTCTACAAATGCAAACACTCAGAGTTAGAAGATGAAAGGATGCATTGGTAGATCATTAATCCATAGAGAGCCTACAGAAATAATGTTACTAGAGTTTTATGATGACATCAAATAAATCATGGGATGAGTGGGATGGATGGAGTATGTGTTACGATTATAGGGCTACAATGATGAGATTGTCCTAGAATTATCCATGAAATACATAGCAGAGCACTCCATAATAGTAGGAACAAATGTCAATGTCTCGGAGGAAACTATGGCCGAAGTCACTAGGCTACCTCTTATAGGAAAAAGATGGTATAACCAAAGGACTTCGCACCCAGAAATTTTGAGACAATTCCTCAAACTAGGGGAAGATTTAGTCAAGAAAAGAACGGGCTTTGATCATCAGTCATTACCTCATCCATGGGGATATGTGACTATCTTCATTAAACATTACTTCACTTGTGAAGGATGTTATGGAACTATCTAAGTTCAACACATTCACCTTCTCAACCATTTACACCATAATTGGTTGATCAATATGTCATATTTTTCATTTAGGACATTACAGATAATGGAAGTGCTTGTTCAAAGAGCCAATAACCCTAGGGAGGTTGTATCTCATCGCAGCCTCATAAAATTACTGTTTCAGCATGTGTTGTATAAAGAGGGCCACACTTGGAACAATATTTTGCAGACATCCATTATCCTCATAGAAAATGAAGTTGTTTCCCTTCGGGCAGCTGAGCAGGAAATTCCTACACTTCCATATCCACAATATACTATGGTTGCAACACTTCTTTTAGACAATGAGGTCATGGAGAAAAAAGGACCAGTTGTTGAAACTCCACAAAAGAAACCCAAGAAAAAAAAAATATCTCCATGCTGCAACTCCGGTAGAAGTAGACCGTGACAGTGATGTGGAGATAATGGCCAACAAACGAGGCACAAAGAGACTTCAATGGTTTACCAAAAGGCCACCTCTTGTGCTGAAGAAATGAGGGACAGAGAAAGAGGCTAAAAATCAATGTAAGAAGCAAATAACTACCAAGCCCAAGGAGCCAGTCCATAAGGAAAACCAGGAAACAAAGAAAGCTTAATCATCCCCTGCTACACAAGAACCATAGGAGGATAGTCACCTGGACACCCAAGAATTGTACCAAGACACTCTCAATGAAGGTCTCACCTCTCTCCTAGTGGCATACACATATGAGGAATATTTGGTAGACAGTGAAAGTGATGTGGAGAGATTGGCCAACAAACCATGCACAAAGTGACTTCAAGGGCTTACCAAAAAGCCACCTCCTGTGCCAAATAAATTAAGGAAAATGAAAGAGGTTGCAACTCAGCATAAGAAGCAAAGAACTACCAATCCCAAGGAGCCAATCCAGAAGGAAAACCAAGAAACAAAGAAATTTTAATCCTCCCCTGCTACACAAGAATCATAGGAGGATAGTTACTTGGACACCCAAGAATTAGACTAAGACACTCTCTATGCAGGTCTCACCTCTCTCCTAGTGGCATACACATACGATGAATATTTAGTAGCCTCTACTGAACAACAAGAAGTAGTGGATATGCCTACTCAATAACAAGCTCCAACACAAGGAAATGAGGATGGGAAGGAAGAATCCTCATCTCTTTTACAAAAAATAGTATAAAGCACTCCTCTAGCACAATTACCCAAGATTTTGGAGCCACAAATGGAAAATACAGAACACTCTGGCAATACAGATCTCAAGGGGAAATTGGGCATGATCATCAACACACAAATCAACATAATTAAGGGAAACAAACTAGAAACAATCCCTCTTGTTGAAACAACAAGAGGCACTCTTGAGGAATCGAATTATGCTACTTCAGAGGAAGATAAGCAGGAAATAGAACCAGAGGCCCCTATTTTCACACAAGAACCAATAGAGGGACCTCTTAGGGAATGGCCTACCCATTTACCAGAAAAATAAAGAGCAGAAGAATTCCCACTAGGCGACTCCTATGCAGATGGTCCTACTGCCATACTAGACCAAGGCCTACAATAGTTGCAACCACAGGCTTCTACCTAAATCACTCCTATATGGGTAAGCATTTCCCACTCTCTCCCTATATATGCCTCTTTTGTGAGAGAAAAAAAAAAATTGAGGGTGAAAACTTTAAGGCTTAAGATCAAGTTGAAGATGCTAAGGGAAGAGATTGAAGAACATAAGGCACCTAAAAAATCAGGTTTCCATGCAGCAAGTCCTCTTGCTTCATGGGAACCCTTAACTAGCTCACAAGAAATAGGTCAACCTAGGGAGATAAAATATGTAGTTGTCTAGCCTACAAATTGTATGGGAAGTGATAAAGCCACTCGAGCAAAGGTAGAGATAGAACAAAACATAGAATCTCTAGCAGAAGAGCATATCAGTGAATAGGAGGAGGCAATAGAGAAGGAAATATGTGGTATCAATGACCCCTAGGGTCATCCCGACTTCTCTAAGATTGATTGATTGTAGTTGCGTGAGGACATGCAATAGTTTTGGGCTAAGGGAGATGACGGGTGCCTAAAATGGAATACTTTCAACACCCGTATATACATTTTTTCTTATCATATTATGTTAATTACTTTCCTTTTTGATACTTCCTTTATCTAGTTCACCTCATTTATCACTAAGGTATGGATCCCACCCCATATTCCATTATTGAATTATTTTTGCATAATTCTTAGGAAGGAACTCATTATTTTTAGTCAATAATATTGTTATACAGGAGAATACATTGTCTTTAACACCTCAAAGGGCAGAACTATCTCTCTACTGCAATCCAAGTATTATGGTTTCGGGCACTAACCAAGTTGTTGCAATTATGGATGTGAACCAATTACTGCAACTCAAGGTGCATTCATAGTTTCTACAACCATAGATAAATTGGTACAAATTTGAGCACACCTTTCTGTTGAAATGGACACTTGACACTGAGAGGGGGGGTGAATCAATGTCACAAAACTTTGGACAATTTTCACTTTTCACAAATAAATTGAACAACACATATTTATTTCATTTTCTCAACCAATATATAAAATAATAAATATTTTATTTATTAATTTAACTTTAACGAATACATAAAGTCAATCTTTGAATATCTTCAATTTCAAACAACTATGAGAGACTCAACTCTATGTTACAAGACCCATCTTGTAGTTCTCATATCCAACTAAGAAATCAGGAATCTAACCCTCATAACAAGTCTTGGCTTGTTGATCTCAAATCCAACTGATATGTGAGGAATCCAATCCTCATACAAGACCCAACTTGTAAACAAGAACCTACCTGATAGAATGAACCTTCATTCAATCCATAAATATATATACTTCTACAAACTCAACTACACCTTTTCCTCACCATACTTCTTTGTTTACATAATCTTCCAATTGGTGTGAACTTGAACGATTGTGTCTTCTGACAATGAATCATCGCACCCTTTCATTTATTTAATAATAAATTATATTATTACTATTATTAATATCTTGTTAAAGACTTCAAATTATTTGTAAATTGTTTCAACATTTTAACCCATCACTACTTTAAAAAGGTGCTTACTTCAAACCATTGTTTTTCAAATGACCATGGGCTGGTTACTGCAGACTTAATCTCCATTTGTTCTTCCTTCATTATTATTCATATAATATCATGAAAGGATTAATTTGTCATCATATATATGTTGATCTAACTGTAGAGATTATGTTAGGGTTTTTTTGCCATATAAGGCAACCTTCTTTTATGAGGGAAATGTATTGCGGCTATGGTTGATGTTAAATATTATATTCTAAGAGAGGAGACTGTGAGGGAAATAAGAGGAAGTTACAACGGGTTTTGTTGTAGGTTGTATCCCTTCATTTGTTGGATAATAATAGAGGAAGGACCTGGCAATTTCTCTGGTGGATGTAGCCCACACTGGGTTAACCACGTAAATCTGTGTCTCTCTTGTATTGTGTGTCTTTTGTGTTTGGTTTCTACATTTGTTTTATTTTATTGCTCCGCGGTCCTGTTTTTCTAACAACTGGTATCATAGCATAAGGTAACTCACAGGAAAAGAGGGTTCCTGGTTCGAGTGGGAGCAATGTCGGAAGATGGAAAGTTTAGGGTCGAGAAATTTAATGGCCAAAACTACCAGTTATGGAAGATGCAAATGGAAGACTATTTATATCAGAAGTATCTATTCCTACCATTGAGTGGAGTAGCAAAGAAGTCGAGGGCCATGAAGGACAAAGAATGGGATATTATTGACAGAAAGGCTCTAGGAACGATACAGCTGAGCCTGGCAGCGTCGGTGGCTTTCAATATTTCGAAAGAAAAGACAACGAAGGGTTTGATGGATGCGTTGGCCAAATTGTATGAAAAACCCTCGGCGTCGAATAAGGTATTTCTA
>ML787542.1:65573-82258 GCA_009831015.1 Picea engelmannii | reverse complement strand
AAGGTAAAAAGTTGAAACCAATTCGATATGGTCCTTTCAAGATTATCGATAAAGTTGGTAATAATGCTTTTCGTTTAGATTTGCCTCCATATATGTAGATGTATGCAGTTGTTAATGTTGAGAATTTGAAGTTGTATGAGCCTCCATTGATTGATGATCAAGGAGAGCATGTTCAGATTCCTTCTATAGATGATTTTTCTCCAGAATATCTAACAGAACTACAGGAAGACACCATACTTGACAGAAGGATGAGGACTTCGAAGCGGGGAAATGTGGAGTATTTGCGAGTTGGTCTTAAAGGGACGAATCCAAGCAAGTCCAAGTGGATTGAGGTTGGAAGGGTGAGGGAACTATACCCTCATCTTCACATAGACTGAGATAGTCTTTTGGAGGTCCAAAAGCTTCCTAATGGGGAGGTGTGATCAGGGGATCAAATTTTGCTCAATTTTCAAAGTGCTCGGATTGAGATGAAAATAGTGCCATTGCGTCCGTCTCGTTTTCCTGATTCCGGCGGTATATTTATTTTCACAAATGGAGTCCGTATGGAGGAGATATTGCGATTTGACCGCCAAGTCAAACAGGTAAAAATTTGGGATGCTGACTGTACCTGTCCGTATAGTCCGTACGGCCACGTGGAGGGCCGTACCATCATGATGACGTGGTAGTTGGCTGACATGGCACATTTTTATTGGTTTTTCATTGGCGTATACAGTGTGGACACGTGTCTCGTTGGCAGCGAATAATGTGAGGACACGTGGCCCAATGCTTGGGCGCCACATGTCCCTCATTGGTTGGCTTATAATGTCTATGCAAGATTAATGGAGGCCACGAGGTTCGACCCCCGGACCTCCCCACAGCATATAACTTTACAAACTATGCTAGCCAATGTTCCCGCCAATGTACCTTGTTACATGTTCCATTGTACTTACATTTAAAGTGGTTGGTTGTATTATATGGTCGGGGGGTGGGTCGGGGCCTAGCCCCGACCCATCATATATTTTATATAAACATTGCATATGGTGTATTGTGCACGATTTTAAATCGCATAACTTATATGTTATGGTTTTCCATTGTAATAAAAATGCGCGGGAATATATATATATATATATATATATATATATATATATATATATATATATATATACGGTGTATTAGATTGTGGGCACGGGTTTTAAAACCTTTGGTTATATGTGGTATGCCACATGCCCATGGCTTGGAGCACGCGGTTTAATCCGTTGCATGGTTTTCAAATGGACCAACGAATTTTATGCCCAGCCTATGGTCGCGTGGGTTATATGACCAAGAGCCGAGGCGGTTAGGGATGGAGGCGCCTTAACTGTCCTACGGTTCGCACCGTTGGCGCAGTTGCGCCTGGTGCTAAGTTTTTCTGCTTTAAAGAGCGTGTGTGCTAGGTTGGAAGCACAAGGGTGCGAATTGTAGAACCAGAGACAGCATAGTTGAAGGGGAGAACTTCAAGGAGGCTATCTTCTTCATTTTTCGACCGTTTCAGGTGCCGAAAGAGCCCAGACAGGGGTTTTGGGATGTTGCGGAGCCATTGAAGCAGTCAGTTTGTTGATTTGAGCACTGTAAGACATGTTTTTAAGCACTTTGAGCAATTTAATATAAAAGATCCATTTGGAGGCTGGACCAGGAGATGTAGCCCGGAGTGGGGTGAACTCCTTTATCAAGTTGTTGTGTTTATGTCTGATGTTCAATGATTTATGCTGCTGTCTATATTTATTTCTACATAAATAATCCTTTATTATGTGTTGCAAATTGATCCGGTTGCTTTAAACACATAACATTTCACTTGCAATTAATTTAATCAAGTTTATCAAGTCTTCTTCATTTTTAGATCAGTCTACCAATTCGTAGAACTCTATGTTGGTTTTCTAGTTTTAGCTGGATAGGTGAATATCCTAATGTGGGATCTCCCATACATTGCCATGTATTCTTGGGTAATACATTGACTTCGGATCCTAGATCTAGTATGATATCTCACATGTTGAAATATTCAATTTTGGCATTCAGCCTGAACTCCCAACTACTTCATTTCCTTATATGTAGGTGGTTGATTGTTCTTTGTTCTAGTTTTCCTTCTGTCTCTATACTACATTTTTCAAACATATTTCACAATATGTTGACACCAGATGGATCGTTCAATAGTTTTACACATGAATGTAAAAAGTCTTTGATTGTACTTGCTTGTCCCAGTGGTTTCATTTCTTGGTGTTATCCAAAAATGGAGGCATCTTGTACTCTAGTGCTTCCTTGATCTATTGCACAGTTGAAGTCGACGCGGTGTCTTGCTTCAAGAATTATTGTTTGTCTTTCTTAAATGTTTCCTTCTCATTTTGTGCATCAAATTGTCTCCTTCATTCGGCATTCTTTTTCACCCACTGGGGTTGTACTGTCTCTTATTGAGCCGAGTCATTTCTTGTATTGTCTCCTCCACATGTAACTATGTTTATGTTTCATCCTTCATCCCTTGTTTCAATGAAAATGCATTGAACATTTTTATTTTTTTGATTCCTTATTTCTTGGATCTTTACTAATAGTGTCAGACATTCTTCTGTATCATGGTCTGATGCGTGAGAATACATACAATTTTTCTATTGGGAGTGGAAATTCCCTTACATAATGGATCAGTTTTTTACAATTATGACATACCACTAGTCCTCTACCTCGTCCAAATCCTCCTCTTTCTCATCCTCCACCTCTATAGCCAGCTCTATCTCCTCTCAGTCCATTATGCTGAGGCACCTGATTGTACTACATGGTATTGTATTGAGGTTGAATTGTGTTGTACTATGGTTGTGTGGTATTATATGGTTGTTGCACAGTATTATATTGTTTATGTGCAGTGTTGTATGGGGTTCAACCTTGGTTAAAATGTGGTGCAACTTGCCCAGTCATCATTTCTTCCTACACCTTGTATGCATCCGATGTCCTTTCTCGCATCAAATCCATAGTTCTACAATCTTTGTCATCGTGTCCCATTGACTTTCAAAAGTTGCAATATGAACTCTTTGGGATTGTCTGGTATTTTTTCATCATTGGGCAGTGATATGGATCGTGGCTCAGTTTCTTACAGATTTTGCACCATATTCCTCCTGTTGGTAACAGATTTGGCATTCTTGCTTCCATATACTGCATGAATGTTGGACATTCGTTCTTGTGGTGTCCTTATGTCCTTCATGTGGTACACCAAACGGCTTCTCGTTTATCCTTGATATTTTTTGGTTTAGCTGGAATGTTAAGTTCTTCAAATCCTCCTTCAGTTCTTCGATGGCTAGATCCATATGATGATATTAGTTTTCTTCTAGTTGCATGGATGCCTGTAGAGCCTCTTCCTATGTATGAAACTTATGTTGTCAGAATGGGTATTTTAAATGTGGCAGGAGTGAATTGTTGGCCAACAATTTCTTGATATATACAATCATTTTGGCTTTCCCTGGTCGATTGTTTGTAGTTAAACTTATATACCAATCCAGTGTGCAATCCCTTAGTGTAATCGCTAGTTGTGCCAGTTTAGTGTCTTCGTCTGTTATCTGTTTCTCTTCCCAAATATTTTCACAAATAAACAAGTGTTTTTTTGGGTCCTCCGACCCTTCTCCTTTGAATTCTGGTAACCTGATAGAGGGATCATGTCCTTCCATCATGAATGTTGAACTACTACCTCTACACGATGTATATACTTGACTAGTGCTTCCTGAATTGGCTCCTCTAGTTGTTGTTCCTTGTGTAGATGTACTTCCTTTTGTCTTTTTTCCCCCGAAATGTGGTTGTCTAAATGGTGGTGTTATCTTTGGTGTATTAGTCACACATGGGTTTATGGGTTCCACAATGACATTAATATGGATAGGATTTTTGTCTTCTCTTCCCACTCTTGGACCTCTCATCTTCCTCTCATATGTTGCATGTAGTATTTCCTCAATCTTCTCCATAGCCCAAATATCCTCTACCTCTTCTTCATCACTCCCCAAGCCTTCCCTCGCAACTAGGACTCTCTTCTTTGTATTCACCTTGTATTGATAGGGTACTCCACTATGCATCTTTCCATCTGTCACCATGATCCTCTTGATTTGGTCATCGTCCATCATGATTGGGTCCAAGGGCTCCTCCTTCTTTCCCTCATCCATTCCTCCTTCCATTTCTCCTTCCATTTCGTCTCTTTCTGTCAATGCTTCCTCCCTTCCCCAATGCACAAAGGGAAGTTTAGTTGTTTGAATCCATTGTCATTACACCTTTGTTGTACAGTAAGATATCAATATAATTATACATTGATCTAATATACCTTCCTCAAGGCCCACGTAGAAACTCTTGCTCCGCTATGTTGTACAACTTCACTGTATAGACTAAACATTCTATTATAAAGCCTGCTACAATACCGTCGAGCCAAAAATCTATTGTGCGGGTGAATTGGTTGTTCACCTGTTGTGGTTATTCAATCTGTATTGAGGTCCACTCTAACTTTTGGATCCATTTCGTTGCATGGTTATCCTTCAACCTTAATATCCACTCCTTCAATAAGTGTGGAAAATCACAGAAAAAGACTTCATGCAAATCAGTAAACACGTATTTCTCAAGATACTTGTGTGGTGTTACTCTCGGGTTTTTGTTATCTTTCTGTGCAAACTCTAGTTCTTTTTTCTTCATCCATCTTTCGATCTCTGGTTTTGTGGGATTCCACGGTCACAACATCCCCTTCTAGTGGCTCATTATTTTTTCCTTCTCATCGTCCGCTTCAATATTCTCTTGACCTGCTTTTTGCAGATATCACAAATATTGAATAGATATCATCTACTCAATCCTCTACTATTTCAACCAATAGAAACATAACCATTTGTTGGTCATTATTCTTATATGAGCTTATATGCTTATCTTGAGTGACCCAGGGTTCATAACTATTGGGGTTCCAACAAAACCTCTAAAACTATCGGTCCTCCTGGTAAACCAGAAGGCAACGTAGCACACAGAGTGCACTACGTAGTCTCACCCAAGATAGTATTAATGGGTGACTACAATACTCAAGTGTCTACATTCTAGGATTGAGTGGGGATCTGAGAAGTGAGCTTGGAGAGTTCTACTTTAACTTATTAACGCCACAAATTTCCATTCATGATTATGCATGGAATATAATTAACTCGGTTATTTAACATATCAACAACTACTAAAGAAGCTAGGAAACACATGAATTCAGTGACATAACACAGGTTTTACCATGGTTCACCCCCCCTAGGCTACGTCCACAAAGATCTGGCTCTCAAGCTCTTTTATTATAGCAATTCCAAAACTGTAGTGTTGTGCGCTTTACAACTCTTTGCAGTAGGGTCGATATCTATTATGAGGCGGACTAGATTGCACCAGGATCCTCGGCCTATGATTGAACCCTCAAAATATACCCTCCTTACTCCTCTCCATCTCAACAGCTTACAAAAGTAGGTCATATAGAAAAATATTACAACTAGTTATTAGTCTCTCCTCTTTTTCTATATCTCCCCCCTATGAGACCTAGGTATATATATTTATACATTTATGGCTCACCATCCATTACAATTTATTGCAAAACCCCTAACCCTAAAATTTAGGTCTTCCATGCATGTGCGTCTGCTTCTCTTTCTTCCAGCTATCGCTTCCCTCATGTGTGCCTTCTTTCCCAAAATAACCTTTCTTTCCACTTTATCCTGCTTCCAACAACTATCCATCTAGAATAGTCTTACCAGCAAATATATCAAAACTCATACCATTATCCATCCAACAAACTTGGTTCCATTACCCAAACATTTGTGCTAATGGAATTCGCTACAGGACTTTCTTCAAGGGTTGACATCAATGACAACCAACCCAATTAATGAACAACAACAGATATTTTTGTTGAAGTTTCTCCACGTCTTCTAGAGTGCACATAATTGTATACTCAATATTGTCAATAGCCTCCATATGAACTTTAATATGTATACCAGTTTCTGGTTCCATGTGAATCTCTTCTATTACAATTGTAACATCAGTCTTAAGATTATGTTCTTTTTCTTTAATGATTACTGAGGTATGCCTCAATTCATTGATGAGGTTGTCTTCTTCATTTATGACTGAGGATTGAATTAAATATTTCATTTCATTCTGATTAGAAATGTCTTTCAATGTATTATGTTCTTCAATTTGATTGCAATATTCTTTTTCTTTATCTTGTTCCTTATTTTGATAAGAATTCTCTTCTACTGAGTTTTGTTCTTTATTCTGATAGGAATCTTCTTCATTAGAGTCTTGTTCCTTATTCTGACGAGAATCCTTTTTATCTGAGTCATGTTCCTCATTCTGATAGGAATCCTTTTAATCTAAGTCTCATTCCTCACTTTGATAGGATTTATCTTCTTCTTGTGTTTTATTCTGATAACAATTTTCTAGTTGGAGCCATAATTCTTTAGCAGATTTGTAGTGTTTCATCTTTTCTTTGACTTGGTCTAACAATCCATCCTGGATTGCTTTTAAGACTATTGAATTGTTTCTCCTTGCCTCCTTTGTAGTTTTTGTTTTTCTCTTTGAGGTATTTAAGTGTCAGGACTAACTTACTACTGAATCCCAAATTCTAAATCCTCTTGACTCCAAAAATATTTTCATATTTTCCCTCCATGATGAATAAATTGTTCCATCAAATAAGGGAGCTTCATTTGTGGATATAGAAAATTTTCCACCCATTTCTTTTGAATCTACCTTCAGTGTTTAAATTGTGATGAAGGCACCTGCTCTGATACCAATTGTTGAAATGGGCACTTGACACTCAGATGGGGGAGGTGAATCAGTGTCACAAAAATTTGGACAATTTTCACTTTTCAAAAATAAACTGAACTACAAATATTTGTTTCATTTTCTCAATAAATATATAAAAGAATAAATATTTTGTTTATTAATTTAACTTGAATGAATACATAAAGTCAATATTTGAATATCTTCAATTTCAAACAACTATGAGAGACCCATCTCTCTGTTACAAGACCCAGCTTGTAGTTCTCATATCCAACTGAGAAATGAGGAATCCAACCATCATAACAAGTCCCATATTGTTGATCTCAGATGCAACTGAGATGTGAGGAATCTAATCCTCATACAAGACCCATCTGGTAAAGCACCAACCTGATAGAATGAACCTTCATTCAATCCATAAATATGTATACTTCAACAAAATCAACTAAACCTTTTATTCACCATACTTCTTTGTTTATATAATATTCCAATTGGTGTGAACTTGAACAATTGTGTCTTTTGACAATGAATCATCACACCCTTTCATTTATTTAATAATAACTTCTATTATTACTATTATTAATATTTTTTTAAAGACTTCAAATTCTTTGCAAATTGTTTCATCATTTTAACCCATCACTACTTAAAACATGCACTTCCTTCAAACCATTCTTTTTCAAATGACCATGGGCTCATTACTATGGACTTAATCTCCACTTGTTCTTCCTTCATGATTATTCATATAATATCATGACATGATGAATTCATCATCATATATATGTTGATAAACCTTTAAGAGTCGATAACATTTATGGATTGACTTTGTTATTTCGATCCCACACTTTCATTGCATCCTTAGTTCTCAATAGATCTGAATCAAGTTGTTACTTCGTTCTCTGGTGCATTTTCTTGTACCTAGAATTGAGAGGTGCTTAACTTGTAATTACCCTTTGTTTTTCATATGATCAAAATGTTGTGACCAATAGATAGATACAGAAGGTGTAGGGATTGTTATGCTTTGACCCATAGGGACTTTATTTCACCAAGTGACCATATACCGTGACTAGGTGTTCACTCAAGCTAGTGATTAATTGCTTATCAAGATCGATGGTTATGTTTTAATTGTACGTCTAGATGGAAAACTATCATTCACTTTGTAGATTCACCCTTCGAGAATTCTCCCTTTATATTTATTTAATTCTTTTGTAGCAAATTTCGTCAGAGTGCTTCTCAGCAATTCCCTTCTTAATTACTTTTCATATGTCTAGGAGCTAGGACTGTGGGCTTATTAATTTAAGCAATTTTCCTAGCACCTCATGGATTATGTGTTCATACCCCATAACCGGGGGTTGGAACCTATTCCTCTGGTACTTTGGCCTTCGTTCGTTTTCTAGTATTTTAAAACGTTAAACCTCCCAAGGTATATTTCCTTGAAATAGATCGGGTAGTCAATATTCATTCTTTCATTAGTCGGGTGATCATGACTTGTCTATAGGTTTTGAACAAAGCGACGACCATGACTTAATATACATGTGAGTCAACTGTTCTCGTTTACTTCAAGAATTTGTAACTTCATCCTTCACAACTTCTAGCCTTTGTGACCTTCCAACCCTCTCGGAGCAAGTTTCATCGAAGTACGTATTATCTATTTACTCGTAGATTGGACGGTTCTGTCTTAATCTGTGTTTGAGTGGACAGTCTGCGCAACCTCAACAAGATTTTTTGTTAATGGCCCTCTCATTGTACGATTTTGGGATCTCAATTGTGAATATTCCTTCTCAATGGATAGTCAGATCTTACTTTGGAGCTTCGGCAGTCCAAGACATCAGGTTACTAGAACTCTAAGGTAGTTCAATCCCTCTGAATGCTTACCTACCAAATAAGTCACAAAATGACGTTGATTGCTTATTGTCAATCAATGGTCCACGCTTACCTTATTCTACTGTATTAATCCAACGACTAAGAAATATTGCCTAGAATCCTAAATCAACAACCAGCCTTAACTCCGGCCTTCGACGCTTCATGTGGTTTACTAGTGGTAGACTTTGATTTCCCTCGAAGTACATACTCCCAAAGTGACTCGTTGATGTCACTGTTGACCTGGCACTAATCGAGTGGTTGCCACGTATCACTTAGTTTCATGAATTATGTAAGATAAAGTGCTATCTTGGACCTAGAAACTTGTCACCATCTGATTGTGCCACGTGTCCTTGCCGATGTGGTCTTACTTCTCATTTTACTCGAAGTGATATTACCTGAAATGAATTTTTTTTGTTGATCATGATCTTCGATCAACGGCTCGATATGTTTGTGATGTTGCTTTGCCTTAGTTTAAATCCAACGGCTCTTCCTTCTCCCAAAAAGTTACCTACAATTGGATGGTTTTCTGGATTTTGAGTTTTTGGGGATTTTGAGTTTACTTCAGAACTTCAGCTTCGACTAAAATTCCTGCATGCACATTTCCTTCGGTCAATTTTACTTGAAGTGTACAACGTCGGGATGGCCATCCATACATCTAAATATTCAAAAGATAACAATGATTCTCTGTGGGATTTCTGCAGTGCTATCTTTCGTGAGCTTCGATGATAGGATCATTATTGATCCTATCGTGATCAACAACGATCACGAATTGCTTCAACCTTACTACTATGTTGCATTATCTTTCCATCAATGACCTTATCATGACTACTGACATCAATGACAATATATCAATGAAAATATGTCCAACATTTTCATTGTTGCGACTCCAAATATAACTCACCATCATAGCAGTCAACACTATAGCTGGAAATTGGAAACAAATCTCCACGAAGGAAGGTAACAAGAGACAAATGGAAAACTATGGAAATCAGCTACATATTGAGTCAGCATACACTTGTTTCCCACTAAAATTGAAAGAATATTTGTAAATGGATGAATAGTTGGATTATCATGGTTTTCCATCCAGTATTTGTATAATTTTAGAATAGTAATCACATTGTATAAAAACCTTGGCTCCCCAAAGCTGAGGGAAGGAAATTATTCTAGCAATTACAATTTTCTATTGTATCTTTCAACTTACGGAAATATAATTTCGATTCTAGATTTATAGTTGTGTGTTGATGTATTTATTGATTGTGTGATTCTATTTTTGTAGCCCAATACCTCGCCTAAGGGGGTAGGTCCCCCTCCTTAGTCAAGTATTGCCTGTAACAATAGTATTAGAATTAGCATTTTACTTTGTTCGGTTTATATTATTGTTGGTTACTTTGAATCATTGTAATTTTGGGCTCATAACTTTATTCATATCTTGTAAAAAAATTCTAGTTTGTTGTCATTCTAGAGTAAGAGTATAGTTCTTGGATTTCATAATTATCTTTGAGTCCACTATAAATTTCATCTACAGAATAGTGTTACTACTTATGAGTGATTTGGTTTTCTAAGTCTTAACCTACAATTCATATTTTTGTAACATCACAACCATTCTTCGCTTTTTGTTGCTACAGCTTGTGTCTCTTCAGTTTGGGTTATAAAAGAATCTAGTTGATGTGATTCATGTCGTTGTAACTCAGTTGTTAGATTTTTTATTTTTTTCAACTCATGTTGTTGCAAATCTGCTTGCAACTTTACTTAGTGTGTTTATTGTTTGGTTCTCTTTATGTTTAGTATTTACAAATTTAGATTAATATTGAATGAAAAAACACTTAATTGTTGCAACAACACAAGACCTTCATTATACTTGAGAAAGTCACCAATAGATCATAAGCACAAGTTTCAATTTCCACAAGTGTCATTTCAATTTCTGCAAGTGTGACTTCAATTTTCACAAGTGTGATTTTAATTCTCCCTAGTGTGATTTCATTTCTTGCAAGTGTGATTTCAATTTCTGCAAGTATGATTTTAATTCCCGTAAGTGTGATTTCAATTCTTGCAAGTGTGATTCCAATTACTGCAAGCATTCTTTAATTTCTCTAGAACAACTTAGGCCTTAGCATAGGTTGATGACTTAATTAAAGTATTATGAGTCTTTGAATTATGACATTAAATTGCTACAACGCCTTAGTCAAAACATCACTCTTCTTGCATAGATTGTGTGTGGCAGTTTGCAAGTTCCAAACAAACCTCGAATTGATAATTAAATGTATAACTCTTCATTTTCTTACTAATTTAATTAGAAAGTAATTGAAAGGTATGTGTGTAGCCTCTAAGTCTCCTATATTAGCTTGTATGGAGGCCTTAGAATGGATAATCATCCACATATATGTGGATAAATGTTTGGTCGGTGATGGACAAGGGAAATGTGTGGGAGTATTTTTACCAATAGAAGTGAACAAGACTATAATCTCAGGGAACTTGAGGTTAGGTTAAACACTAATTTCGTAGTTAAATTCTATGAAATATATGATACCAGAAAACTATTAGCTTCTTGGTGAAAGGAAGATAGAAAATTTATAAACAAGACTACAAGATGGTATGACACCACTAACAGAAGATAACCCTATATGTACTTAATGGAATTGATTTTTTGGTTGTATGGGGAGAAAGATTGCTCTAGATTCTCAAAAGATTAGATGCCCCTAGCTTACATGGTGGAAATATCGAGAAGCATTTTCAATTGGGATCTATCATCTCCAAACAACTAAGAACTAGAATAGAGTAGAACCAAAACCCAAATCCTAGAGATGTACCCTCCTTTTACATGGCCTCTTATTTGTTAGATGAAGTCTGTGCTAGGAATATCTTTTCAGAAATGGGCCTGAGTTGTCATGTGTCTAAGCACATTGTTCATGTATATTTTAGTGTTCTATGGGAGAATAGGTACAAGAAAGCTTATGTTGTTATATGTGATGAGTTTCTAGCCAAATTATAGTTTATCATTTTCAAACAAGAGTGCCCACGACTTTCAAATTTAGCTAAAAATATAATCTATATGATTGGAAATCAGTATTTGGAGGAAAGGGTACTTATCTCATAATCTTTGGAGCCACTAGAGCTCCACACCTGTTTCCAGCCTATGTGCCAAACCAATTGGTCTTACAATCTAGATTTTATGAGCATAATGAAATGAATACAGATTATTAACAGGTGCTTAACACAAAATAACAAAGATACAGTAAAATTGGTTTTCTATTCAATAAAGAAATAAGTTGGAAACTGTAAAATGCAGTAGAAACAAGCTTGCTGGAATGGTGGCGGCTTATCTCTGAGAAGAGATGTGACAGTTGTGCTCATTCACAAGAAGATGATTACAATGAGGCTCTCAAGGCCTTTTTACAATAAACAAAAGTTTCCTAAATATCTAAAAACCTAACCCTAGGAGATGAAGCGCCAAAAATCATGTGGGCCCAGTTTGTGTAAGTCAATACATCAACTTCTCGGGGTCGTAACTTTTGCATATGATCTCCATTTTAGGCATATGATAGCCCATTGGAAAGATCTATCCAAGGATTACAACAATTGTACAAAATTTCGCAATATACCCCAAAAAACGTCGTCTAGGGCCTCAAAACGGCTCCGGAAATTCAGGACCCGAAAACTGCTAAAATCATTAAATTATCAAAATTGCTAGAAAGTTGTTTTGAGCTAGCTGAAAAAGGTGGGTGGCCACCGATATCCACCTAGTTCAACCTCCCTCCTTAGGAAGCAATGGTCTCCATTGCATTGAGTTCCCCCATCAGATGAGGAAATTTCTGCTGAATTTGGCCCCGGGTGAGCCACTTGCCATGGTGCAGGAGCTACCCTGCTTTGACGACTCGATAAAGTTGGATCCTTTGTTGTCGAGTGCCCTTGATCTGTGTGTCCAAAATATGATCACTAGATGCCTGTTGTATCCTGTCAGGGTTGAGCTCTGTTGGTGTCAGTTGTTTTGCTACATCTGAGGTGTCCAATAATGGTGGGAAATAAGGCTGAAGGAGATCCACGTTGAACACTAGGTCCAAGCCAAGGAGAGGAGGAATGTTGAGCTCAAAATCATTACCCCCCATAGCCTTGGTGATAGTATACGGCCCATAACAGAGTGGGCGAAGCTTCCGATGGGTTCCTATAAGGCATTCTTTCTACAAGTGCAACCAAACTTTGTCACCCACCTGAAACTTATGTGGCACCCAATGTTGATCATGGCGTTGTTTGTACTTTTCATTGGAATTCTGTAGGATATCCTAAACCTGTTGGCAGACGTGTTGGATCCGCTCAATGAACCAGGTGTCTTTGTCATTGTCAACTTCAGTTGGAGAAGGAGATGAGTCATACGAGGTGACCGCAAGGGGAAGTGCAACATCTATGGGACCCAATGGTTGGAATCCCAACCCCACCTGAAAGGGGTTGTGGCCGGTTGAGCTATGCAGGGCTCGATTGTAGCTATGCTAGAAATAGGGAAGGCTCTCATCCTATGTGCAGGGATGATTTGAATTATACATACGAAGTATATGCACAATCATTTGATTTACAACCTCAGTTTATCCATCTGTCTGAGGGTGGAAGGCCATGGATTTGGTGAGCTTGGTGTCCAGTAATGACCAGAGTCTCAACCAGAATGTGTTGAGAAATCGATAGTATCTGACAGTGTCTCACTATGATAGGCCACGGGGTGGCCATGTTGATTGAGAACGTCACCCACAACATAGTCTGAAGCATCTGTCTCGATATCAAAGGGATGTTGCAGGTCTGGTAGTGAAAGTACTAGGGTTGAGCACAAGCACTGTTTCAAATCATCGAATGCTTGTTGTTGGGACCGACCCGACGCAAATGTTTCCTTACCACCACCCCTGTTTATTTAGCTAAGGGCCCATGCAATATGGGAGAATCCTAGCATGAACCTGCAGTAGAAATTGGCAAGGCCCAAGAAGCTCCGAAGCTCAGTGAGTGTGGTTGGGGCTGACCAGTCACGAATGACTTGGATCTTGGTTGGATCCACATGTATGCCATGTTGATCAATGATGTAGCCCAGTTAATGGACCTTATCCATGCCAAAGGAGCATTTTTCCAAGTTGGTGTATAGCTTATGCTAACACAAGGTGTGCAGAACCTGTTGAATATGTTACAAGTGTTCAACCCAAGTCTTGTTGTAAATCAAAATGTCATCCAGATATACCACTACAAAAGTATTGGTGAATGGTTGCAGGATATCGTCCATCATCCTCATGAAAGTGGTTGGAGCATTTGTCAAACCAAAGGGCATGACCAACCATTCAAAAAGGCCTTCCTTTGACTTGAAGGCGGTCTTCCATACATCTATCTATTCTATCGGGACCTGGTGGTAGCCAGACTTCAGATCAATCTTACTGAAGTATTTCTCCCCCGTAAGTTGATCAAGGAGGTCGTTGATTCAGGGAATCGGGTACCGATTTCTAACTATGATTTTAT
The DNA here is from genome assembly GCA_009831015.1 of Picea engelmannii. Taxonomy (NCBI): domain Eukaryota; kingdom Viridiplantae; phylum Streptophyta; class Pinopsida; order Pinales; family Pinaceae; genus Picea; species Picea engelmannii. The sequence continues at coordinate 68,173 of ML787542.1, read as the reverse complement.
TCAGAGCCCGGTAATCAATACAGAGTCACTAGGTTCCATCTTTCTTCTGTATCAGCATGATTGGGCTCCCACATGGTGATAAGATAGGACATATGTGCCCCTTGTGGAGTAGCTCTTGGATCTATCGCTTGATCTCCTCATTCTCCAACAAAGAGATACGATAGACTGGCCCATTGGGCAGTGGTGCGTTGGGGGTTAGATCGATGGGGTGCTTGACCTGGCAGTGCAGAGGTACCCCTGTAGGTGAGGAGAAGATATCTGAATATTCTTCCATGACCTTATCTAATTGCTTCTGTTGTGTGGAGAGGTTGGCCACAGAGACCCTAGATGTGATTGTGATCTTTCACTTATTCTGAGAGCGAATCATGAAGAAGACAAAATTCCCCATCTAAGAGATGACCTTCCTGCATTTCTTAGCAGAGATCAAAGAAATAACACTAGGTGGGACTGCCTCAAGTATCCTGTACAATTTCCTATTCAAAGTAATAATAACACTACGAGGCCTAGACTCATATACAACATGACGTTTCCATAAATAAGGTTGGCCCAAAAGAACATCACAAACTTTGAGAGGATCAATATCACATAATACCTCATCTTTGAAGGGATTGATGTCGTATGATAGTCGACACTGTTGGCTGACACGGATATCACTTCCTTGGAGGAGCCATCCAATGGTGTAGGGTTGTGGGTGTGACATTGTTGGCAGGGCCAGCTGCTTGATGACCTTTGCTGAGATGAGGTTCTTCTGGCTACCTCTATCATCGATGAAGTGTATCGGGGTGCCTTTTACCCACATCTGTGAATGGAAGAGGCGCTCTCCTTCTTTTTCCTCGTCTAGTTCACCAAGCTGGAGCTTGGTGGTAGCAACAGTGGCACTAGGTTCTGCGTCAATGATCTGTCTTCCCCTTTCTAGTTTTGGCTCAGATTCAAAATCCGCATTTGATTCAGAGGCTTTCACTTTGGCCACCAGTGACTAGTTTGAGTGGTAGTCAGCATTTTTATGCCAAGGGATATTATGGAAGTTGCACCACTTCCCGATGTCCTTATTTGTCTTTCCGGTATCCTTCTTTGATTGCGGCTTGGAATGGTTGTCTTTATACTGTCCATATTTTCTCTGTCCTTTGTTCTATGGGTTGGGGCTGCCCTTTCCTAGCTTTTGTTGTGAGGGGTTACCAAGCCCAAATAACCGTGTATTTTGTTTAAGCTTCTACTCGATTTTGACGGCATATCTGTAGGCCGTACCCAAGGATGAGATGTCCATAAATTCCATTTTTGTCTGGATGTATCTATGTAGAGCACCACGATAATTGAGCACCAAATGTTGCTATGAATATTTGATACCCAGCTTCGTGCACAAGGTATGGAAGATATTTTTGAAATCTGGCACTGCTTAGTCTCTTTCTTGCCGCAGTGTGGTCCATTTGGTATACAGGTCGACATAACTTCTGAAAGGGTAGTATTGTTCCTTAATAGCATCCCTGAAGGATTCCCAGGTGGTTGTGACTAAAAATAATGAGGGTTCCTCTGTTTCCTTTTTCTCAAAGAACATTTCCCACCAATCTTTGACATGGGGAACAGCTTTGAGGAGTGCAAAAGTGATATTTTCTCTATTCGAAAAGTTATGGAAAGAAAAATACCCTTCTAGTAGATTCAACCACTTGTCTACAACATTTGTGTCTATTTGACCTTCAAATATAGGAATATCAAAGTTTATTTGTACCTTGAAGGGGGTGGTGCCTCCGTTCGAAGAAGATGTGCCGCCTGTTGGTAGCTGCCAAAGAATTTGCATGAAAATATCCATCATATTGTTCCTATGTTGCTTGAGGGTTTCTCAATCAACAGTTTGAAAGGATCTCCTATCCTGTCATCATTATTTTCTCCTGTTTTCTTGGGCATGCGAAAGCTTTTTTCCTCAAGGGAAACAAGCTCAAGACCCAAGTCTTTGTACTCCGACCTCATTGGGGACATGCATTAATACGACAAGGAGAAGACCGTTCTGATACCACTGATCCAGATTTTATGAGCAGAACAAAATGAATACAGATTATTAATGTTGGACACACCTACCACACTTAGAGGAGGGGGTGAATGAGTGTGGGGATCTTTTTCCCAAAATTTCCCTCTTACACAAAACTCATTAGTTAGCATTCAACATTTACTCATTACTCATTGTTGTCATTAATAATCAGTTAGATGTGAATACATAACAGCAACATATATCAGCAATATATCATCAACAAACCATCTCCACAAGGAACACAAGATGTATGTACATTTTTTCTTTTTATTATGGACTTCAATCCGGGGGTTTTTCAGCAACAAATGAATAGAGTAAAACTCTACAAGAGAACCATCTCTATATGCAAGACTCATCTTACATTCTCAGCACCAACTGAGATGAGGCAACAATCCTCAACAGATATCAATCTATACCATAAACAAGAGCATCAACCATGTACCAACCTGTGTCAAACAACCTGTAATCAACCTGTACCATAAACAAGTGCATCCAACCATGTACCAAGTATATACCATTCATGTGTCAACTACTCATCAACAATGACTCATCAATATGTACCAACATCATCAACTATACA
>ML787542.1:55013-65078 GCA_009831015.1 Picea engelmannii | reverse complement strand
AGGTCACTTAACCCATTTCTAGGTCACTTAACCTATTTTCCTTATTTTAGGGTTAACCACTTTCCATAAATAGAAAGTTCTCCAATACTTTATCATTTAAATGTTCCTTCTTGATTTTGTCACCTTACTTTTCATTTCTTGATTTTGTCACTTCTCTTGATTATTTAAATAATCCACCTTGAATTTGTCACTTTAATTTATCATTTAAATAATATTAACCTATTTCTAGGTCACTTAACCTATTTTCCATATTTTTAGGGTTAACTACTTTCCACAAATATTCCTTCTTGATTTTGTCACCTTATTTTATCATTTTTTTATTTTGTCACTTCTCTTTATTATTTAAACAATCCACCTTGACTTTGTCACTTTACTTTATCATTTAAATAATGATTTCTTCTTTTAGGTTACTTTGAATTCTTTGACCTTGGGGGCTTCAAGCCTTCATGAGGGGGTCCTTCATCTTCGTAAGGCCATAACTCTCAAACCATGAGGAGTTATGTGACATTCCACATACCACCAGAAATGGCATGACAAGCACTATTCATCTAGGATAGTTTCACCAACAATTTCCTTGATATTCATCTCGTTATTCCTCATACAAACATGGGTCCTCCAACCATTCTTCTAGGATAACTCTATCCATAAAGTGTCTTCCCATGAGAGCTTTCACCATAAGGGGACCACTTTGGAGTTCATCCGTTTGTGCACCTTATCAATCATGATAAGACAATAATGAGTCATCTATACATTTTTCCAACAATGCATCATATACCAATGAAACCACATCGATCCATGTTCATCATGTATCAATGACAACTCATTGATCCATCTTCATCTATGCATTCTCATCAAGGAAAATACATATTATATTACATCAATCATCAATCAATCAATCAATCCTTTGAAATCAATCAATCACTTGACATAAATCAATCAAACCATTGGCATCAATGACAACATGATCCAACAATTAACAATTTCTTAACACAAAATAATAGAGATACAGTAAAACTGGTTTTCTATTCAATAAAGAAATAAGTTGGAAACTGTAAAATGCAGCGGAAACAAGCTTGCTAGAATGGTGATGGCTTGTCTCTGAGAAGAGATGTGACAGTTGCGCTCATTCGCAAGAAGATGATTACAATGAGGCTCTCAAGGCCTTTTTACAATAAACAAGAGTTTCCTAAACATCCAAAAACCTAACCCTAGGAGATGAAGCGCCAAAAGTCATGTGGGCCCCATTTGGATAAGTCAATACATCAACTTCTCGGGGTTGTAACTTTTGCATACGATCTTTGTTTTAGGCATATGATAGCCCATTGGAAAGATCTATCTGAGGAATACAACAGTTGCACAAAATTTCATGATGAAAATTTTCAACCGCAATATACCCAAAAAAAAATGTCGTTTAGGGCCTCAAAACTGCTCTGGAAGTTCAGGACCCGAAAAACTGCTAAAAATAGTAAATTATCAAAATTGCTAGAAAGTTGTTTTGAGCCAGCTGGAAAAGGTGGGTGGCCACTGATATCCACCTGGATCATCTTAGGGGAAATATGTTACCAAATTATTTTACAAGGTTCGAATACTTCATTGGTTAAATACAAGAAAAGAGATTTCATCCCATATGGATTCAAAGTGGGATAATATTACCAAAATACCACTCAAGTAGTCATAATTCTAAGGGATGAATTCCTAAAAGAGTATGGCAAGTACAAGTTAGAAAAGGATATTTTCATGCCCAAGGCTTTAAATTAACAAGAGGAAACTTTTCTAGGGCCAGTGGCACATAAAAATATGTTGAGGTGGTCTAAACAGGCACAGAGGGCCCTGGTGAAAATTGAATGTGTTAAAGAAATACAAAAAGGCCAAGGAGGATAATAACATGTCATCAAATTGCTCATTGATGATATCATAGAGAGGATACAAAGAGTGATTGAATGCTAGGTCTAGGCAATTGTTGAGCTGTAACAAAAAAATGCCAGAAATGTGGGAAGAATGTCTCTGAAGCTTGGAGAAAATAAATGAGAAGATGAGGGAGATTCAATTCCATGTGTTCGGCTCACTAGAAATTTTTTGATACCTCAGTGATATTTTAAAACAACACGTTGATTGGGACCAAAAGTATGAGTCAAATGTTCTCCAAATAACCACCTTGGCAAGAGGACAGGTTAGGAGGTTTGTGGAAGGCATGATGAGAGCATTGATTGTTCTACAACATATGGTTGTCGGGTTGGACAAGTTTAGACAATGCACAATGGAAATGAAAGAGGTGCTCATTACGCCTACGGATCATCACTATTTCCCTTATGTGCACACATGTGAAGATATCTTTGTCAAATGGTCATAGTATGGCAAAGAAAGCCTGTTGAATTAGTCATCAAAGGAGTGAAGCAAGACTGAAAGAAGATATGTGGATTAGTCCACATCACTATCTGTGTTTTGACTTAAAATATACTTAAGACTATGTTTAGATAGGTTCATTTTGATAAGTACGAAGATCAACCATGCAATAAGGTCGATGGTTTTTTATGAAATTTGGTAATTGGTGTGAAGAACCATTTCTCACTACATTTAATTTAGAAGCTTGAAGAGAGCCAAAGATTTTTTTTCCAAACATACGGGTGTGACTAGATCTGTGGATTGTTCTACATTTGTTTAGCAACTTAGGGATTTTAGTAAGATCATAATTATTTTGACTTATCTTGAATAATTTATATTGTTAATCGTCTTCTTATGTATCATTGCATGCATGTCATTCTTTTATGTTTCTTAGATAATATATGATGTTTAATGAATGTTAGTATTAGTTCTAGAATAATTCAATCACATGTGGTGTCTACATACTGTTGGCTAAAGGTTACCCTAGGCTCAAACTTCTTAAAAAAAAATGGGTTTTTTTAGATTATTTTCACTTTCTTGCATTAAAACAGAAAAAGAAATAAATATAAAAAAAGATAAATAGTTTAGAGAGAACATTGTAAAATGGACATCTGATCATTAGATCCCATCGAAAATAACTTCGGCCATCAATCCAAAGAATCGCACTACTCCAAATGAAGAAGATTCTAATTGGGCCTCATCTCCTGGTGTGATTCCTACTGTTGAGTTAAAGGGAATCTAGCCCCTCAACAAAATTGGTGTTAGAAAGAGGGCCTGATGCATGGAAAATCATCAAGATAGACACATATAAAAAACACATACCCTACACAATATGTTGGGAGGCCTTTTAATCCCTTCTAATAGTCATCACACATTAGACATTAGACATTATCATACATAAGTGAATGTAGGTATATATGTAATAATACATGTAATAAAGTATATTAAAGGATAAACTCACCTAACTAAAGATTCATTGGAGTTGCAATAGCTCCAACCATTTCTCTTATGTATGAATACTCTTGAAGAAGGAATACCAACTCTGTTGGTTGATCTTCCCACAAATACTTCTTGAGTATGTGTGTGTTCTTGATGTGCTTTCTACAATGTAGTATTTTCTTTGAATGCATGTGTAATATAGAATATTACAACATTGGTGTAGTTGCCTCTTCATTCATCCAGTTGGGTGACAACTAATGAGGGTTGTTCGAATTTGGTTGACATGGAGAGATAAGAAGACATCGATCACTTATCGTGGAAAATATGGAGAGATAAGAAGACTTTCAAGTTGCTAGTGGATGCAACATTCGCTCATGAATTGAACCCTGTTAGATTAGTTGATTTAAGTTATTAGTTGAATGTTTTTCTTATTTATAAAAGAGTACATTCATTGGAAGCACCAACTTCCTATTTCTCCAGCTACAACTGGAAGGAGGCGCAAACCCCCTATTTATACTCTTCAACCTGAAGGAAGCTCCAACTCCCTAATTTACCAACTCCAACCAGAAGGAGGCTACAACCCCCTTGTATGCAACGTTGTGGATTCTCAAGCTTTTGATTTCAAACAAGTTGGAATTTTAACCACCTCACAAAAAAGGGTGCTACTAGTAGTGCCACTTTTAGATTCAGGGGTTGATTTTGGTGTTTTTGACTAAAAAATACATACTTTTTGGGCCATAGTTATGGTTTTTAGGTCAGATATCTCACTAAGTTGGTAACTATGTTATTACCCTCCATTCCCTTTAAATAGAGATCATGGACCAATCGATTGCTAATCCATAGATTAACATAAATATTATTAACGAGGAGAATATGAACCATTGAATCACTTTATGTATAAAACATATAATGACCATTAGATTGCATAACTACAAATGCATACTAAGGAAACACATTTTCTCCAATACCAAGTTGATATTAACTAAGTCCTAAATGTCTAAATATCCTAACAAGATGCTCACTTCCATAAAACTCTAGTATCGACATATTCATTTTGTGCTACTACAGATCCTCCTTTTCATATTCGACACTTTTCTTGATCACCTTGATTGTCACTCTTCCCCTTTTCCAAGCCAATTTGAAGGAATCCATACTCCTCATCATTTGTTGCAAAATCACTACAATGTTTTCCGCCATTTTTGAACTAGCATTTTATTTTCTAGTTCTTCCTCTCACTACATGATTTCCTCTTCTTACAATTTTTCAATTTTCAAGGCATCTTGTACTCTCTCCCTTTACAATCTTCACCGTGTTTTTTTTTAATTAAGTTTGCAATTGTCTCTTCTTGTACAACATCCACTTTAACATCTTTACAATCTCCTCCTGCAAATTCTTCAACACCTTACCCTCTACAACCTCAACTAAGTTTTCTCCAAGATTGGACTTGAATTTTATCTTGCAACATCTCCCCAATCCTACTCATGTAGGCATTCTTCCTTCACTTGTTCATATAACTCTACCCAACCTAACACCCTTTCTAGATTCCTTTACGCTTTTTTTCCATTGCAATTGTCATCTCATTGAAATCTCTCTCCTTTTCATGGTAATAATTATACACTTCTTTCCTTTTTTGTTGGAATTGTCCCAATCTTTTAGAATTTTACTTGTTCTTATACCATTTAATGGAAATATCGTGGCTTTCAATTCAAACTCACACAATGTAAACAAATGTTCACACAACTACAATTAAAATTCAATTTGAAGAAGTTTGCAACCAAATTTTGTATTATTTATTGTAAACATAGAGCCTTTCAAACCATTTGGAACTTATTACATATCATAATAAAGTATAACCTTACACTTCTTCACTCTTACAACCATCTACAACCATGTCCAAAGGACTATTTACACTTCCACATAGACAAAACCCCTCTTTCTTTGAATTCTCAACATGTTTAAAACAAATTGATTTGAAGTCGGTTCATTAAATGGAAGCTCACTCATTTCATATTCAAATGGGAATGGAATGTTAATGGTAAATGTGATAATAAATCTTTATTAACATTACAAAATAATATTTATTCAAAATAATTATTAAACTCTCTCAAGTCAAATAAATGTAAAATTTGAGAAATTAAATTATAGATATTAAAAGCATGCGTGTCAATTTGTTTACAAAACCATTAGGGAAATGCGTGTCAATTTGTATACATAGCCACATCATACGAATTGTATGTGGATGAACTCAAACACATTGTTTACAAAATCCATGTTTTGGAATCTTCAAATTATTCTTCAATTGTATACACTCAATCCACAAAATAAAATCTTACACTATTTTTACCCATTTTGATATGTTTTACTAAAATGGATGCATGAATTTCATTTCAAATTGTTAAGCATTCCTCATAACATAATTGGCATTTTCATAAGATTAGATTTTCTATTCAATAAAATAATTTTATATATATAGTTATCTCGGTCTAACTAATGTAAACAAATAATTTCAAAATGATTGTCTAAAGAAAACATAGGATACCAAACTATCATAATGGATTATAATAAGTATTTGAATTCCAAATCTTCATATTGGATTAATATATCTTTAAATAAAATTTGTAAACTTTCAAACTTTCAAAAATGTCAATTTTAAGCTTTTTACAATTTTGGAATAATATATATTAAAATAAAAATTTAATATTTTAAATAAATTTCCAGTCATATAAATTAATGTGTTAGGTTAAACATTTTAAGAAATGATAATTTTTTGGGGGACATTTGCTCTAAATCTGGTTAGAAATTGTTAGATTAATTGATTTAAGTGATTATATCTGTATATTTCCAGGTTCTAGGGATTTTTCAACATACTGAATCTATTTTTACATTCAAAAATAGATTTTAAACAACAAAAAATAATGATTCATATAAATTTATATTTCCTCGGAATGATATCAAAAATACGATATCAAAAATACCTGAAAAAATCTGTTGATGAACGTTGATGCCCGGAAATGTTGATCGTTAGTGATATTGAAGATACATATGAAATATTACTTCATAACAACGTGAATTATCTTGAAGTGTTGAGTTGAAGTCCTGCACATATACTCAAAATTCTGCAAATCTGCAAACAAGAACGAGAGATGATTTTTTATCAAAGAGTTTGTGAGGCTAGTGGAAGCGAAAAAGAAAATCCTACAGGCCAATGTTGCTGGTACCACCCATGTCAAATGGTGGATTGAAGTCGACCGGGAAACCAGAATGACCAAAACTGACCGGTCGACCGACTCGACAACAAAAGAAGAATGACACGCACTCTCCGTCGAACGATTACAATTTTTTTGCACGCTCAACCTGCAGAGATTTAAAAGAAAAAATTAGACGATTGTTTATCATTCATGGACACGTTGGAATGATTGTTACTGTTACACGAAAAGAACAATATTTCTGTGTCGAAGTTGTATACGCGCTAGTTGACCTAGAATTTCCATGGTTCGATTGCGTGAACGCCTTGCATCTTGGCCTTCTAACAATTGGCTTGGATATGGAATAGAAGCTTGTAATATTTCCACCTCTATTTGTGTGAGTCATTAAAGTTTATTCAAATTATTTATTGGGATGAGTCAATAAGTTATTAAAAGCTATTCAAATTATGTAAGTTATTAAAAGCTATTCAAATTATGTGAAGTGGATTCATTGTAAAGTATATGGAGTTATGAGAAGTGTAAAAGCAAGATGAAGGGAGTATTTTGGTTATGTTATCATAGTGATTGTAAAAAATTAAGGAGGGGTTAAACGTGTATCTTCTTTGAAGGAAAGTGATATCAGTCAATCTTTAGTCCACAACATTTTATTGAGTTTGTAAATTCCAAGAGTTATTTTAAGTTGTATTTATAGTGGAGTTTAAGTCATGTATGTGAAGTAGAGTCATAGTTATAGTCACATGTTGTCCTTCATGCAAATATGTAGACTCCATACATTCTCACATATGTGAAAGCATAAAGAAGAAGAACCATGATGATGAACATCGGTTGACAGAATGAGCACACTGACAACAAGCATGTTGAGCATTAATTGAGGAAATTTTGTGGCAATTGACTTAAGCACTTGCATAGACCATTGTTCATGAGAATTATAACAGTTGAAGGCATTCAAGAAAGAGACAACATACGACATTAACACACATAGAGAGCTTAAACAACAAAATGATGACACAAGATAATATTAATCGACTAATCCCATTTGTAAAAGAGTTGCAGAACAATTCCCTGGGTCGTGAAAATGAAAGCAATAGAATGGTAGAATTCATGGATGCCGCACACCCTCATCAATTTCATAAAAATAATCCCCAGAAGTGGCAGATCGTTGGAGAAAGTATAGAGAATGCCCTGACGGTTTCTATGAGGAGTAGGCTTTGCAATTGGTTTCAGAAAGCAATGGGCACCCTTCAACTGGCAAAGAATGTTGGAAGCATGGAGATAAAGGAGTTGAAATATGTGATATATAGTCACTTAGATCCATTGGAATCCAATCACAATAAACCTTGTATACATGTATCTCCCTATACAATTGGCGGTGGTTGCGGTCGATTTACCTATGCAAACCGGTACGCATGGTTGATGCACAGTAAGGATACTTCTGCATGAGTAGAGATCCAAGACATTTTTGCACACTTTCTCAAGACGAGCAAGGATTTGAGTGTGGGGGAGATGTTGGGATGCCTTTTAGGCCCTTGTATTAGTCATCATATATTAGACATTAGAAATTATCATACATAAGTGAATATATGTATATATGTAATAATGCATGTAGTAAATTATATTAAAGGATAACCTCAACTAACTAAGGATTCGTTGGAGCAAGTGCAACTACTCCAACCATTTATCTTATGTATAAATGCTCTTGAAGAAGGAATATGAACTTGATTGGTTAACCTTCCCACAAATGTTTCTTGAATATGTGTGTGTGTTCTTGATGTGATTTCTCCAATGTACTCTCTTCTTTGAATTCATGTGTAATCTAGAAGATTACAACACAATCCCTCATGGAGAGATTGACGCATTTAGAAGAATCACTAGGGAAAACGCTCTACAGATCAGAGAATTATCATTAGCCCTATTACTTACTCGTAGAAGGAGAACATTAAAACCTATTGTGACTACACCAGAACATACTTGTGTACACATAGTTGAGGATTTAGTGGATTTCTCTCTGACAAAAATAGAACAACCTCTCAGATTGATTCCTAACACACTTGTTATCACCCCACCAACAAGTAACTATTTCGGACCAAAATATTCAAGGTTTGAGGAAGTAGAATCTGATTATGAATCCTTTGAATATGGATCAGACTACATGGGGGATAGCAATGAAAACAACTAGGAAGGTGAAAACCAACTTGGAAATAACTAGCCTTAGTTGGTCAAGGATTCTTTGGTTATATCGGGTCAAATACATAACTTACCTAGGCATCCAGAGAAACTGCTTCCCAAGTTTGACGCTGAAACCTATGGATTTATTAAAGATCATATCGAAAAATTCATATTGGAAATAAGTTTGATGAATATATATAGCACAAAGATGCGGTGTGCATATTATTTCCATACACTTTTGAGAATTCAACCTCAAACTGGTACTTTAACCTCCTAGTTGGTTCCATAACTAGTTGGACAAAGTTTCAAAAATACTTTCTAGACAAATTTGTTGAAGAAACTACAATAGGAGCCCTGATGGAAGAACTATTTGTTGCCACCATGGGCCCTAAAGAGAAATTAAAATATTTTAACCAAAGATTTACTACAATGTTGAACAAATTTCAACATAAAGTTAGACTTACTCAAGAGTTGCAAATCGAGGTATATGCAAATGCTCTGTCATCCTTGTTGTAGGAAAATTTCCATGCGGACAGGTAGATTGCCTCAAAGAGCTAGACCCTAAACTCTAAGACAAAAAGTGCTTAACGTGGACACTGACTTCCTTTCAAATCTATACAAACTAATGCATGAGGAGGAAGGAGAACGAAAGTACCTTTTAATCGACGTTTGTCCATGCACGCTCCGAGTCGAGATCCAAACTTTCACTCCTCGATGAGTCCTGTAGACAAACAAAGTATGACCACTTCCTACTCTATTGATATTAGCTTGAAAATAGATCAATCTATCAACGATAAGTTCATGTAAAATCAAACACGAACTAGAAAGAAACAGGCCAAGCATGTCATATTAATGAGAATAACGAAATCAGTACTTATCGTAGATGCGAATGCAACAGCTTCATCATGTCCCCTTTATCTAACCCTTGCTCGAAAGATCCACGACCTAGATGATGACAGCTTCACTGATCCGGATTATTTTCGGTACAAAATGAGAGTGGAGATACAATAAATAAATGCACAGAGATATTGCAGATATTCAATAATATAATAGAAATGTATCAGAGATGCAACCATAAACATAGATATACAGTAATACACGATTTCTATTAATCAGAGAAATGTACAGAGACTGTAAAAATACAGAGTGAAAGACTTGCTAGAATGGTGGCAGCTTATCTCTGAGAAGAGATGTGACCGCTACTCGCATTCACAAGAAGATGATTGCATTGAGGCTCTGAAGGCCCTTTTACAATAAATGGGAATGCCAAAAGTCCTAGACATCCAAAAACCTAACCCTAGGAGATGAAGCGCCAAAAGTCATGTGGGCCCCGTTTGGGTAAGTGAGTACATCAACTTCCCAGGGTCGTAAC
>ML787542.1:2590-45392 GCA_009831015.1 Picea engelmannii | reverse complement strand
TGTTGTTGTTGTTGTTGTTGTTGTTGTTGTTGTTGTTGTTGTTGTTGTTGTTGTTGTTGTTGTTGTTGTTGTTGTTGTTGTTGTTGTTGAAGACGGCCTTGCAGAGCATGCTCCAAAAAAACTCTTTTCACACAAGAAAAAAAATCTGCTTCTCAATGACAACAAGGGTTAGATCTCAGTTAGCTTACCCGGAAGATGCACCTTTTCCTATCTGTTTATGATTTGCTGAGATCGCACAAGGCACGGGGAAAAGAGCATATGCAGATCTAAAAGAGTAGTAGCCTGGAAAAAAAAATACAAACCGAAATAAAATCAAAACTTTGCAAAAATTTAAAAATGCGTATTTAGACTTTATACCTCCGGATTCTGACTGTAATGGTTGTATCTTGGGCAAACGGAAACCTTTTCGAGTGAAACGAAAAGTGTTACTAAATGAAAAGCGTGCTACGGACGCAATGGAACAGTCCTTTCATCCTAGAAATGTACAGAAATTCCATAAAATGGATATGAGGCAACTCAGCTTCACGATCTCGATCTACAACCGGAGCGGGTCTTCAAACAAGCTCTGATACCATGTTCGACAACACAGGTATTCCAAAAAAGGATGAACACCTTCAGTAACCACTCACATAACCAGATCAAAGATCAACACACTGATGTTTTCACATGGTAAAACCCCTACGGGGAAACATCCATGGCCCCATCCAACGCGGCCACTTGGAGCAGTTTATTAATGCAAAGAAAAAGATTACAGAGAGATTTTAAAAGAGAGTTTCTCACAATTAATCATCGGCAAATGACCCTCCATGCTCTTTAAATAGAGATCATGGACCAATCAGGTGTTATGCCACGGATCAATGGCCATTAAGATCGAGGAGAGTATGAATCGTCGGATCACTCTATGTCGGGAACATATCGTGACCGTCGGATTTCCTAACTACAAATGCATACTAAAGAAACACACTTTTACCTAATGACATATTAGACCAAGTAGATCTTAACTAACTCCTAAGTGTCTAAATATCCTAACAATGGTTCGATCCCGTATGGGCCTGTCAATGTGTGCCGTAACGAGTCCAAAAACAGAAAACTCGAAGGTTTTTCAGGATTATAGAGTTTGAAAAAACACTTAAAAGAGAACTCTCTCAGTTCCTTTTTCGTAAAGTAGTCTGATGAGACTGAAAAAGAGATAAACAATCACTCGAAAGACGCACTTTCGAACCTTTTAACCAGTGTGAAAGGAAGCAAGATCACTCGATGATCTTTTCATATTTAGAGAGTCTGAAAAGAGTTTAAATATGACTCCAGGGAGTTCCTTTTTCATGTGTCCATGCGGGTCCGAAAAAAAGATAAAAGTCTACCCGAATGCATTCTCATGTATTTACGAGCACGAGAAAGAACAAAGACTAAGCTCGGTATGCCCCTAGCATGAAATCTAGTGGCTTAACTCCAGAATGATCATCAAAGGCTGGATACATGCCCCCTAAGCTTCAATTCATTCACCGACTTTGAGGTTGTCACCAATTTCTGTGCTAGATGGAGAAAAAGGATATAGGTGGATGAAATGAAGGTTCAAAAACGAGACCTAATGAAAGACTCGAATTGACATCTATGAGATCTGTCAAAAGACTCAACTTGAAGGGAGAGGTGATTGTTTCATTTTTTAATGAGGTTGACACAGGAAAAGAACTATGCTCAAGGTTCCAGGTTCGATCCCCAGATCGTTGTTTGATTTTTTAACGAGCTTGCTATAGAGAAGAAAACTATGTTCAAGACCTCTGTTTCATTTTTTAACGAGCTTGCCATAGAGAAGAGAAACTATGCTCGTGACCTCTGTTTCATTTTTTAATGAGCTTGCCACAGAGAAGAGAAACTATGCTCATTGTTGCGTCTGGATCAGGGCTTCCAAGAGGATAATACTCTGGAAGGGTACCATGTCAAGGGACAAAACTCAGTCATGGCTTCCAAGAGATCTTCGCTGGATGGAAGATAATCACTCGAGAAGGAACACATGTTGAGGGTCATGATAGGAATAAGGAGATCAGGCTCCAATAATCCTACCGAAGAAATCACCATGTCCACTACCGGATCCAAATTGTCGGAAGTTGAGGTCATGGGAGACAACGCCACATAATTGACATGCGGATGGGGTGATACTGTCTACATATAAGAACCACTAAGGGAGGTAACTCAGTCAAGGCAAATGAATGAAAGTTGATCAATAGTCACAATTCTTCCATCGTGAGGGAAAGATATCACACAGAAAAGGGTGGATACAAGAGCTTTCATAGCATAGACATAATCTCACACAAGGAGTAAAGCGAAATCTAAGGGGTCTCGGACTACCATGACATCGATAAAGACAGTTTTCCCTCCCAAAGTTACAAGAAACTGAGGAAGGATCCCTAAAGGTTGACTAGTTCTTCTATTAAAATCTAATAGATTATGTGTAACCAGTGCAAGCTGCAGACAACCCAAAGAATACCAAGCAATAGAAGACAAAATACTAACAGACGCACCTTCATCCATCAGTGTTTGAGGAACGTCCTTACCTCAAACCTGTACTGTAATCTGAAAAGGAATGTGAGAGGGAAGACAAGGCCTAGTTAGCGCACCCCAATCAAAAAGTATGGCCTCATTACATGGAGAGGGTTTCATAGGAGAAGGGGGAATGCCCCCCAGTACGGTAGAGTCTGTATCAACGAGAAAAACATGGGTAGTATCGGGTTTACTCTCTAGAAGGAGAGTAGGATCAACCGATGATTGGATTGGATCAACCAATGGTGGACTTGGATAGACCACTTTGGCACTCTCCAAAGGAAGAGTGGGTTTGACCGATGATGGAATCGGATCAACCACTTTAACATTCCTCAATGGAGGAATGGGATTGACCGATGGTGAAACCAAATCAACCACTTTGACACTCTTCAGAGGAATATTGGGACTGACCGAGGAAGGGACTGGATCAGTCACTTTGACATTCGTTAATGGAGGAATGGGATCGACCGATGGCGAAACTGGATCGACCACTTTGGCACTCTTCATAGGAAGAGTGGGACTGACCAAGGAAGGGACTGGATCTGTCACTTTGACATTCCGCAATGGAGGAATGGGATCGACCGATAGCGAAAACAGATCGACCACTTTCGTGTCACTCTTTTGATGAAGAGCGGGGCTAATTGATGACAGAACTGGATCAACTACTTGGGTTTGTGGTTCAATCGAGGAGGAAACTAGATTGACCACCTGATCAACCAGACTGACCGACTCATCAACCAATGATGGTTTGGAGGAAAGCTTACGATAACCTTTTGGAAGTTGAAGTTTTTCCAAAAGAGAAGAAGCCTCGTCCATGCGAGGACAAAGGTGAGAGTAATGATTACCTTTACATAACATGCAAGGGAACTTGACAGTTTTCTTCTTCTTACCAACCTTAAAATCACTAGTTGACGGGGTATCATCGACATGATCGATAGAGGCCGATGACATGGAGGACCACAAGTCTAAGACCTGGGTAAGACTGGGGAAATCCCTCATAAAGTGGTCACCCTTAAAAAGTCTACAAGGGAATTTAGGTTTTGGATTCTTCAATTTAATCTTGTTGACCTCATCAACACTCCCAGTACTATTAACAGTAACCGGTTTCTTAGAGCCAACATCTTATGTTGTTGGGGTCTTGGTCCTTTTCGGGCTCTTCTTCTTCTTCTCTTTCCATTTCTTCTTCTTCTGATCAACCTGGCTACTTGCTTTAGATATTTCACTAGGCGAAGAAGGAGAAATGGAAGGAGACTTAATGGGCGAAGAAGGCGAAAAGTCAACATGAGGTTGATGTGTGGGTGGTGTATTGACATCCAAAGTATTAGGTGCAACTGAAACATTGGGAGGATTCCGGATCACCGGAGTGGGGAACAACCAAACTGGTAATCCAATAGTGAGTCCTGGAAGACTCAGTGTGGCAACATATGGAGGACCAAAGCTTCCAAACGAAGGAAAGGTATAAGGTTCTCCAGGAGAAGGGGTTCCTCCATTGGTACTCTCACAATTCAATGCCATTAACACTGACTCGACCTAAGGTCCACTAAGTAAAACAAACAACACACACTACGAATCTGAGAACCAATCAATCAAACAAACCTTCCTACGATGAAACCACTAGTTGGTGATGAAATCCAACGTCGCAAGATCAAAATGGGAAGGGGCAGGGATAGAGCGGGTGGATCAGTTACGTTGGTGACCTGGTTAATGGACTTACGCATTGGTGCAAGATTCCACGTAGTAATTGTGGATTTACCCTCCAAGGAGCTCGAGTGAGTTTGACCAACGTCTTTTCCAGGTACATTGAGACTTCCCTTCACTGTCACCTTGTGAGAGACCCTAAAGATTATGGCTACTAAGGTCACCAACTCATAGTCAGCCCCTGGGTGGGTACATTCAACAGTCCAATCGGAACGTATGGGCAGGATAACAAGTCCGAAATCAACTTGAAAGGCTCCCACACATAATCGTGGGTATACCTTCCAGTGACCCCCAATATACGATCCAACCACTACAAACAGTTGGGCCATGGAGGGATAATGTTCGTAACTCACTCGAATGTGACCTCATGCGTAACCCCTGTGTGAGAGGGGGATCCTAGGAAAAATAACACGACAATTGGATTTAATTCTCCCTACCACAAGATAGTAAGTTTGTTTGATAGCTTTGGAGAGTTATCCTTTCAATCCATTCCAAATCCCTACACCTTAAACTAATGTAGGTTTTCTAACAAAGATGTAAAAAGTCTGATAAATTTTAGTTAAGTGTTGATTTTAATTGTTGTTGTTTACTTAGAGTATGTACGAAAGTGAAACTGATGGAATGATGAATCAATTCCCAAAATATGCATGAAATATGACAACCAATCATTTCTTTTCAATGAATACCTATTTAAGGGAAAGAGGAAGAGTCATTTTCACTATCAAACACTAGATAAGGAATGCCCTCAATCAATTTTGTTCTCAATCAAATCCAATATGATGCTACAACATTTTAGAAATGCAAACTAATGTGCAAAATAATCATTAAGATGTACTTTTGTCATTTGTATGCAAATGATAATCAATTCAATGCAAAATTTCTCTTGCCGACTACCCTTTCAGATCAAGGAGATTCAGACAAGAAAACGCCGATTTCGCACAAACAACACACCCTTTTACAATCAAACAAGAGAAAGAAAAACAAAAATGCAAAAGGAAAGAGAAATAGATTGGATCAGATGACCTCAAAGAACCAAATGAGAAGAATTACAGACTTCAAATGTCCGTCACTAGAGTTCCCACTCAGTCGGATAGGAGAGAAGAAAGCAAGGGATTGATTTCAAGCTCTCAACAACAAAAACTTAAAAATAATGAAGAAGGGAATAAAATATGAACACTAAGGTTTTTACTTCTTAGGAGGAAGCATGTCAAAGGTCAAAGGAAGCATTATTGAATCACAAAGAAGCTCAGCAAGTGAAGAAACAGGGTCTGGACCTCCAAAAAATGGAAAATTTGAAGAGATTTTGGGCAAACGAGGGCTGGCGCTCTAGTATAAGGGCCACCAGAGAATTATAAAGCTTTTTCTAGCAGCTTAAGGGAGCGTTGGTGCTCTACTAACAAGGCAGAGGAGCGTTGAAGTCCTAAAGCTCAGAAAAAGTCCAAAAAACCCAAAATTTCAATGGAATTTTGACAATCAAGCTGAGTGTGATGGAGTGAAGTGTCAATCAGCAAATGCAATCAGATATGAAGGGGTGAACAAGGCCTAAGAACACAAAGGGTGAGACAAGGCCTATGATGAAAAATCAAAACCAAAAAGTTCTGATTCGATTGCCCAATGGAGTCGCCAGTTTCTGTTGTAGGAAAATCTCCCTTCAGACAGGTAGATTGCCTCAAAGAGCTAGACCCTAAACTCTAAGAAAGAAAGTGCTTAACGTGGACATTGACTTCCTTTCAAATCTATACAAACTAATGCATGAGGAGGAAGGAGAACAAAATTACCTTTTAATCGATGTTTGTCCCTGCACGCTCCGAGTGGAGCTCCAAACTTTCGCTCCTCGATGAGTCCTGTAGACAAACAAAGTACGACCACTTCCTACTCTATTGATATTAGCTTGAAAACAGATCTATCTATCAATGATAAGTTCATGTAAAATCAGACATGAACTAGAAAGAAGTAGGCCAAGCATGTCATATTAATGAGAATAATGACAGCAGTACTTACAATCGTAGATGTGAATGCGACAGTCAAGTCCCCTTTGTCTAACCCTTGCTCGAAAGATCCACGACCTGGATGATGATAGCTTCACTGATCACTCTCCTTTAGCTGACTGTGTGTTTCCTATGAGATCATAGGTTTCACGCTAGCAATTCTTCCCCCTTCTCACCATCATAGAGCCTGCTTACATAGGTTAAGAGAGGCTTAACCTCTTGAGGTATCTTTAGGGTAAGTTGAGGAATTCCCTCCTTAGATCAAGGATCTTCTGATTGAACCAAGAATTTGAATGCAACTGCATTCCAAACTTGAAATATCTTTCCCTTATTCTCCTCAACGGGCCAACCACTGCCCAGATTAGATAGCGCTCCCTCAAAAGGGGCATCATGGTGCTATAGCGCTCCATAGGAAGCTTAAGGGGAGCACTAGTGCTCCAAATATCGATAGAGCTCCTTCAGAGGGGCAGTAGGGTGTTATAACGCTCCCTAAGACCATATAGGGTAGTGCCAGTCCTCCTAAGGCATATACAGAGGAGTGCTCACCTTCAAAACCTTTTTTTAAGAGCTCCTTTCAGGTGATAAGAGTTCCTTGACTTTAGTTAATCATTCTCCCTTCCCCAAATCAAGTGTCTAAGCTATTCTAGATGTCTCCTTGGTGTCATCATCATGGCATTATGTTTTGTTTTATGTTTGTGACACTTGTGAATGAAAAAATTCCTAGACATCCAAAATCCTAACCGTAGGAGATGAAGCGCCAAAAGTCATGTGCGCCCCGTTTGGGTAAGTGAGTACATCAACTTCCCGGGGTCGTAACTTTTGCATACGATCTTCGTTTTAGGCGTGTGATAGCGCGTTGGAAAGGTATTGTCGAGGAGATTCATTTTGGGGGATCAATAATGTGTTTGTCTATCACTGAGAACCTCTATCTAGAAAAACCTTCATTTGGACCCTCAAAATGGCCCCGGAAGTTAAAACCTGCTAAAAATAGTAAATTGCCAAAATGGCCAGAAAACAGTTTTGATCCATTTGGAAAAGGTGGGTGGCCACTGATATCCACCTGGATCAATCCTCCCTGCTTAGGAAGCAATGGTCTCCATTGCGTTGAGTTCCCAGGGGAGAGGCAAAAACATTTGTTGAATCTGCATCTTGGTGAGCTGCTTGTCTTGCTGGAGAAGTCACGCTGCTTAGTTTGTGGAAGTCTGTCACGAACCTGTGGCTGGAAGGTTTGGACCTTTTAAACTAGTCTGGCTATTTTAGATGACTGTGTGCAAAAGGAATCTTCGTGCTTTGTTGCAACCTTCTCGACCTGCTTCTGTTGGATAGAAGGTGCTTTGGTCGAAGCTGTGGTTGCTGCAGTATCCTTATGTTCACCCTTTGAACAGATTGTGGAGAAGATGAATTTTGTAGTATGAGATACTACCTTACGGCAATCTTTAGGTGGGGAAGTAGTTGGAACTACCTCTGGTATCCTATAGAGATGACCCCCCAGAGTAATAATGACACTACGGGGTCCAGACTCATAGATAGCAAGGCGTTTCCACATATATGGTTGGCCCAAGAGAACATCACAGACATCTAGTGGGGAACATCACATAATACCTCATCCTTGAAGGGTTGGATGCCGTATGACAATCGACACTGCTGGCTGACACGAAGATCTCATCCTTGGTGAAGCCACCCAATGTTGTATGGTTGCGGGTGTGGTGTTGTCGACAATCCCAATTGTTTGATGACCTCTACTGAGATGAGGTTCTTCTGGCTTCCACTATCAACAATAAAATGCAGCAGGGTCCCCTTCACCCACATCTGTGAATGAAAATGGTGCTCCCCCTCTTCTGGATCTGTTGGTTCTTCTGGTTGAATTGTTGCGGCCGTGACAATAGCAGTGGGGTCTGCGTCGATGATCTGTCTTTTACCAGTATTTTCATAATCAGATTATGAATCAGGGTTCGGCTCCTTGTCTTTGATATTGACCACCAATGACTGTTTTGAGTGACATTCGTCGGTGTTGTGCCAGGGGATTTTGTGGAAATCGCACCATTTTCCGGTGTCCTCCTTTGTCTTCCCGTGACCCTTCTTTTCCTGTGGCTTGGACTGGTTTTCGGGAGACTGTTTGTTAGGGTTGTCTTTGTCATACTTTAGTTGTTGTGGATTTGCAGACCTGAACTCCTATTTGTTCTGGTGCTTAAATTTCTGCCCGATTTTAACAGCATATCGATAGGTAGCACTGAGTGATGAGATGTCTAGAAAATCCATTTCAATTTGGATGTATCTGTGTAGAGCCCCACGGTATTTCAGAGCCAAATTTCGTTCAAATTCTTTGATACCCAACTTGGTGCACAAGGTATGGAAGCTATTGGTGAACTCTGGAATTGATTGGCCCTTCTCTTGCCATAGTTTGGTCCATCTCATGTACTGGTCCTCATAGTTGCCAACAGGTAGTACTGTTCCTTTACCACATCCACAAAAATTTCCCAAGTGGGCTCGACCCCATATATTCCAGAATCTTCTATGGAACTCTACTCCCAGTAAGTTTCCCACCAATGTTTGACATGGGGGAGAGCCTTAAGGAGTGCGAAGGTGATCTTTTCCTTGTCTGAAAAATTATGAATAGAGAAATAAACTTCTAGCAGATTTAACCATTTATCTAGGGCATCTACATCTATTTGACCTTCAAATACGAGAATATCAAAATTAACTTGTACCTTGAAAGGCGAGGTGCCTCCAAAGTGGTCGCTTGATGAAGATGCGCCTGATGCTATCGGCAGACGTTGAAGGATGTGGGAAAAATTCTCCATCATTTCGTCCCTCTGTCGCGTGAGATGCTCAAGCAATAGACTGATAGGATCGTCTGCTCCATCATTTTTATTTTCTTCCACCATTGAGGGTTTCTTGGGTGTGCGAGATAAATTTTCCTCGAGAGAGACAAGATCGAGACCCAACTTGCTATACTCAGACCTCGTTGGGGACATGCACTGAAAAATGATCAAGAACAGCCTGCTCTGATACCACTGATCCGGATTATTTTCGACACGAAATGAGAGCAGAGATATAATAAATAAATGCACAGAGATATTGCAAATATTCAATAATATAATAGAAATTCATCATAGATGCAACCATAAACATAGATATACAGTAATACACGATTTCTATTAATCAGAGAAATGTACAGAGACTAAAAAAATACAGAGTGAATGACTTGCTAAAATGGTGGCAGCTTATCTCTGAGAAGAGATGTGACCGCTACTCGCATTTGCAAGAAGATGATTACAATGAGTCTTTGAAGGCCCTTTTACAATAAATGGGAATGCCAAAAGTCCTAGACATCCAAAAACCTAACCCTAGGAGATGAAGCGCCAAAAGTCATGTGGGTCCCGTTTGGGTAAGTGAGTACATCAACTTCCTGGGGTCGTAACTTTTGCATACGATCTCCGTTTTAGGCGTGTGATATCTCATTGGAAAGGTATTGTCGAGGAGATTCATTTTCAGGGCTCAATCATGCCTTCAAATATCATTGAGAAACTCTATCTCGAAAAACCTTCATTTGGACCTTCAAAATGGCCCCGGAAGTTAAAACCTGCTAAAAATAGTAAATTTCCAAAATGGCTAGAAAACTATTTTGAGCCATTTGGAAAAGGTGGGTGGCCACTGATATCCACCTGAATCATTCACTGATCACTCTCCTTTAGCTGACTGGGTTTTTCCTATGATATCATAGGTTTCATGCTAGCAATTCTTCCCCCTTCTCACCATCATAGAGCCTACTTACATAGGTTAAGAGAGGCTTAACCTATTGAGGTATATTTAGGGTAAGTTGAGAAATTCCCTCCTTAGATCAAGGATCTTCTGATTGAACCAATAATATGAATGCAGCTACCTTCCAAACTTGAAATATCTTTCCCTTATTCTCCTCAACGGGCCAACCATTGCCCAGATTAGATAGCGCTCCCTCAAAAGGGGCATCAGGGCACTATAGCGCTTCATAGGAAGCTTAAGAGGAGTGCTAGCGCTCCAAATATGGATAGCGCTCCTTCAGAGGGGCAGTAGGGCGTTATAACACTCCCTAAGACCTTATAGGGGAGTGCCAGCACTCCTAAGGCAGATACAGAGGAGCACTCACCTTCAAAACCTTTGTTTAAGAGCTCTTTTCAGGTGATAAGAGTTCCTTGACTTCAGTTAATAATTCTCCCTTCCCCAAATCAAGTGTCTGAGCTATTCTAGATGTCTCCTTGGTGTCATCATCATGGAAGTATGCTTTTTTTGATGTTTGCAACACTTGTGAATGACATGCGACACTTGCAACAGTTGAGAGGATCATGCGACATTTACGACACTTATCGAAGTGAGCAATATTGAGGTGTAACAAATTTCCCCCCAAAGTATGAAGTTAGAAGATGCGAACTGATAACTGAAATAATTTGTAGACTTTCAAGCAAGGGTATAGACTCGAAGAACCTGACGGAAGTTGCACACAAACATCCAACAAATATCAGGACATATTTCAAAACCCAAGGTAGGCATACCTATGCTTGGGTGATCAAGGCTTGCAAGATATGGCCGCCATAAAATATACTGCGGATCCATAATTGTATTGATAAAAAGGTATATCCACCGAGAATACAATGTGGATCTATACTCTAATGACCTGGACTGATCGTAGCCATGAAGAATACATAGTGGATCTACGAGGTGACAAGACATAGCCACAACCAATACAAAGTGGATCTATGTAACAGTGTATGCATCATTCATCCAAGAGAAACTCCTTCGCAACCTGGGAAAATTATATATCAAAGCGATCACTCAGCCTAGGGTCTTCTTACCAATCCTAATGTGGTACATTTCTAACAATGTGAATAGATGTCCTGATGTCGAACATGGCAGAAACCACCTGATTACTGGTCAATGGTGTGAATCGTTAACAAGTGCAGGGGAGATCACCATTAATGTCAATAATTCCCAAGGTGCCCTAGTACATTCCAACGAATATGAATGGATGAGCTGGAGTCAAACATCCATGGAATCATCCGATCAGAGGTCAATGATGTAAACCTATTGTCGAATGTGAGGAGGCCTGCCATTCAGGCATGCAGGTCCCAAAGTACTAACTGGTTTCTAAGCCTAATTCTCGGATAATGTGTTGAGGTCGACAGGAATAGGCTCGTCGAAAGAGGGCCTTGATGTATCCCCCATCAATGACATGAAACAGACATAGAGATGTAATTGGTAGATCAAATGGACATGGACTAACACAGGTTCTGAGGCAAGATATTTGGGATGGCTGACTCTAGAGGCAGATATTTCCCTTAAACATTGAGGCATAACAACAGAAACATGACATGGACCAAAACTTGATGATGTAGTGTATGTTGTGACTTACGTCAGGTGACCCAAAGGAGTGAAAAAAACTCAAAGGATTGGCTCAGTGCAGAGGTTTAGCGGGTTATAATGCCTGCAAAAAACAAAGTGTCGTGTTCAAGGGAGACTCTAAGAATTAGTTGATAATGTTCTCAATAGACTTCTTTTCTTGCTTCATCCAATTTTTCCCCCATCCATATAGACAAGTACCTCTTTTTGATTTAACTAGCTTGAGGAGGATAACACATGCTCGATATAACTCACCTTTGGTAAGTTCCTCTTCCTTTGTTTAATGAACTTGAAGAAGTAAGGGTTCAATCCCGTATGGGCCTGTCGATGTGTGCTTTAACGAGTCCAAAGACTGAAAACTCGAAGTTTTTTCAGAATTATAGAGTTTGGAAAAGCACTTAAAAGAGAACTCTCTCAGTTCCTTTTTCGTAAAGTAGTCTGACGAGACCAAAAAAGAGATAAACTATCGCTCGAAAGACGCCCTTTAGAACCTTTTAACGAGTGTGAAAGGAAGCAAGGTCACTCGATGATCTTTTCATATTTAGAGAGTCTGAAAAGAGTTTAAATATGACTCCAGGGGGTTCCTTTTTCATGTGTCCATGCGGTTCCAAAAAAAAGATAAAAGTCTACCCGAATGCATTCTCATGTATTTACGAGCATGAGAAAGAACAAAGACTAAGCTCGGTATACCCCTAGCATGAAATCTAGTGGATTAACTCCAGAATGATCGTCAAAGGCTAGAGACATGCCCCCTAAGCTTCAATTCATTCATCGAATTTGAGGTTGTGACCAATTTCTGTGCTAGATAGAGAAAAAGGATACATGTGGATGAAATGAAGGTTCAAAAATGAGACCTAATGAAAGACTCGAATCGACATCTACGAGATCTGGTGAAAGACTCAACTTGAAGGGAGAGGTGATTGTTTCATTTTTTAACGATCTTGACACAGGAAAAGAACTATGCTCAAGGTTTCAGGTTCGATCCCCAGATCGTTGTTTGATTTTTTAACGAGCTTGCTACAGAGAAAAAAACTATGCTCAATACCTATGTTTCATTTTTTAACGAGCTTGCCATAGAGAAGAGAAACTATGCTCGTGACCTCTATTTCATTTTTTAATGAGCTTTCTACAGAGAAGAGAAACTATGCTCGTGGTTGCGTCTAGATCAGGGCTTCCAAGAGGATAATACTCTGGAAGGGTACCATGCCAAGGGACAAAGCTCAGTCATGGCTTCCAAGAGATCTTCGCTGGATGGAAGATAATCACTCGAGAAGGAACACATGTCGAGGGTCATGATAGGAATAAGGAGATCAGGCTCCAATAATCCTACTGAAGAAATCACCATGTCCACTAACGGATCCAAATTGTCGAAATTTGAGGTCATGGGAGACAACGCCACATAATTGACATGCGGATGGGTTGATACTGCCTGCATATAAGAACCACTAAGGGAGGTAACCCAGTCAGGGCCAATGAATGAAAGTTGATCAATAGTCATAATTCTTCCATCGTGAGGGAAAGATATCACACGAAAAAGGGTGGATACAAGAGCTTTCATATCATAGACATAATCTCACCCAAGGAGTAAAGTGAAATCTAAGGGGTCTCGGACTACCATGACATCAATAAAGACAGTTTTCCCTCCCAAAGTTACAAGAAACTGAGGAAGGATCCCTAAAGGTTGACTAGTTCTTCTATTAAAAGCTAACAGATTCTGTGTAACCAGTGCAAGATGCGGACAACCCAAAGCGTACCAAGCAACAGAAGACAAAATACTAACAGATGCACCTTCATCTATCAATGTTTGAGGAACGTCCTGACCACAAACCTATACTATAATCTGAAAAGGAATGTGAGAGGGAAGACGAGGTCTAGTTAGCGCACCCCAATCAATAAGTATGGCCTCATTATTTGGAGAGGGTTTCTTAGGAGAAGGGGGAATGCCCCTGGGTACGATAGAGTCTGTATCAATGAGAAAAACATGGGCAGTATCAGGTTTACTCTCTAGAAGGAGAGTAGGATCGACCGATGATTGGATTGGATCAACCAATGGTGGACCTGGATAGACCATTTTGGCACTCTCCAAAGGAAGAGTGGGATTGACCGATGATGGAATCGGATCAACCACTTTAACATTCCTCAATGGAGGAATGGGATCGACCGATGGCGAAACCAAATCAACCACTTTGACACTCTTCAGAGGAAGAGTGGGACTGACTGAGGAAGGGACTAGATCAGTCACTTTGACATTCATTAATGGAGGAATGGGATCGACCGATGGAGAAACTGGATCGACCACTTTGGAACTCTTAAGAGGAAGAGTGGGACTGACCAAGGAAGGGACTGCATCAGTCACTTTGACATTCCGCAATGGAGAAATGGGATCAACCGATAGTGAAAACAGATCGACCACTTTAGTGTCACTCTTTTGATGAAGAGTGGGGCTAATTGATGACGGAACTGGATCAGCTACTTGGGTTTGTGGTTCAATCGAGGAGGAAACTAGATTGACCACCTGATCAACTGGATTGACCGGCTCATCAACCAATGATGGGCTGGAGGAAATCTTATGATAACCTTTTGGAAATTGAAGTTTTTCCAAAAGATAAGAAGCCTCATCCATGTGAGGACAAAGGTGAGAGTAATGATTACCTTTACATAAAATTCAAGGGAACTTGACATTTTTCTTCTTCTTACCAATCTTAAAATCACTAGTTGACAGGGTATCATCGACATGACCAACAGAGGCCGATGACCTGGAGGACCACATTTCTAAGACCTGGGTAAGAATGGGGCAATCCCTCATAAAGTGGTCACCTTTAAAAAGGCTGCAAGGGAATTTGGGTTTTGGATTCTTCATTTTAATCCTATTGACCTCATCAACACTCCCAGTACTATTAACAGTAACCAGTCTCTTAGAGCCAACATCTGATGTTGTTGGGGTCTTGGTCCTTTTCGGGCTCTTCTTCTTCTTCTCTTTCCATTTCTTCTTCTTCTGATCAACCTGGCTACTTGCTTTAGAAATTTCACTAGGCAAAGAAGGAGAAATGGAAGGAGACTTAATGGGCGAAGAAGGAAAAAAGTCAACATGAGGTTGATGTGTGGGTGGTGTATTGACATCTAAATTATTAGGTGCAACTGAAACATTGAGAGGATTCGGGATCACCGGAAAGGGGAACAACCAAACTGGTAATCCAATAGTGAGTCCTGGAAGACTCAGTGTGGCAACATATGGAGGACCAAAGTTTCTAAATGAAGGAAAGGTATAAGGTTCCCCAGGAGAAGGGGTTCCTCCATTGGTACTCCTAGAATTCAATGCCATTAACACTGACTCGACCTAAGGTCCACTAAGTAAAACAAACAACACATGCTACGAATCTGAGAAGCAATCAATCAAACAAACCTTCCTACGATGAAACCACTAGTTGGTGATGAAATCCAACGTCGCAAGATCAAAATAGGAAGGGGAAGGGATAGAGCGGGTGGATCAGTTACGTTGGTGACCTGGTTAACAGACTTACGCCTTGGTGCAAGCTTCCACGCAGTAATTGTGGATTTACCCTCCAAGGAGCCCGAGTGAGTTTGACCAACGTCTGTTCCAGGTACAGTGAGACTTCCCTTCACCGTCACCTTGTGTGATACCCTAAAGATTATGGCTACTAAGGTCACCACCTCATTGTCATCCCCTAGGCGGGTACATTCGATAGTCCAATCGGAACGTATGGGTAGGATAAAAAGTCCGAAATCAACTTGAAAGGCTCCCACACATAATCGTGGGTATACCTTCCAGTGACCCCCAATATACGATCTGACCACTACAAACAGTTGGGCCATGGAGGGATAATCTCCGTAACTCACTCGAATGCGACCTCGTGCATAACCACTGTGTGAGAGGGGATCCCAGGCAAACTAACATGACAATTGGATTTAACTCTCCCTACCACAAGATAGTAAGTTTGTTTGATATCTTTGGAAACTTATCCTTTCAACCTATTCCAAATCCCTACACCTTAAACTAATGTAGGTTTTCTAACAAAGATGTAAAAAGTCTGATAAATTTCAGTTAAGCGTTGATTTTAATGGTTGTTGTTTACTCAGAGGGTGTACGAAAGTGAAACTGATGGAATGATGACTCAATTCCCAAAATATGCATGAAATATGATAAACAATCATTTCTTTTCAATGAATACCTATTTAAGGGAAAGAGGAAAAGTCATTTTCACTATCAAACACTAGATAAGGAATGCCCTCAATCAATTTTGTTCTCAATCAATTCCAATATGATGCTACGACATTTTAGAAATGCAAACTAATGTGCAAACTAATAATTAAGATGTACTTTTTTTGTTTGTATGTAAATGATAATCAATTCAATGCAAAATTTTTCTTGCCGACTACCCTTTCAGATCAAGGAGATTCAAACAAGAAAGCACAGATTTCGCACAAACAACACACCCTTTTGCACTCAAACAAGAGAAATAAAACCAAAAATGCAAAAGGAAAGAGAAAGAGATTGTATTAGATGACCTCAAAGAACCAAATGAGAAGAATTACAGACTTCAAATGTCCTTCACTAGAGTTCCCACTCAGTCGGATAGGAGAGAAGAAAGAAAGGGATTGATTTCAAGCTCTCAACAACAAAAACTAAAAAAGAATGAAGAAGGGCATAAAATATGAACAATAAGGTGTTTACTTCTCAAGAGGAAGCATGTCAAAGGTCAAAGGAATCATCATTGAATCACAAAGCAGCTCAGCAAGTGAAGAAACAAGGTCTGGACCTCCAAAAAATGGAAATTTTGAAGAGATTTTGGGCAAACGAGGGATGGTTCTCTAGTATAAGGGCCACCAGAGCATTATAAAGCTCTGTCTAGCAGCTTAAGAGAGTCTAGGTGCTCTGCTAACAAGGCAGAGGAGCACTGAAGTCCTAAAGCTCAAAAAAAGTCCAAAAAACCCAAAATTTCAACGGAATTTTGATAATCAAGCTGAGTGTGATGGATTGAAGTGTCAATAAGAAAATGAAATCAGATATGAAGGGGTGAACAAGGCCTAAGAACACAAAGGGTGAGACAAGGCCTATGAGGAAAAATCAAAACCAAAAATTTCTGATTCGATTCCCCAATGGAGTCTCAAGTTTCTGTTGTAGGAAAATCTCCCTGCGGACAGGTAGATTGCCTCAAAGAGCTAGACCCTAAACTCTAAGACAGAAAGTGCTTAATGTGGACACTGACTTCCTTTCAAATATATACAAACTAATGCATGAGGAGGAAGGAGAATAGAAGTATCTTTTAATCGACGTTTGTCCCTGCACGCTCCGAGTCGAACTCCAAACTTTCACTCCTCGATGAGTCCTGTAGACAAACAAAGTACAACCAATTCCTACTCTATTGATATTAGCTTGAAAATAGATCTATCTATCAATGATAAGTTCATGTAAAATCAGACACGAACTAGAAAGAAGTAGGCCAAGCATGTCATATTAATGACAATAATGACACCAGTACTTACAATTGGAGATGCGAATGCGACAGCTTCGTCAAGTCCCCTTCATCTAACCCTTGCTCGAAAGATCCACGACCTGGATGATGACAACTTCACTGATCACTCTCCTTTAGCTGACTGTGTGTTTCCTATGAGATCATATATTTCACGCTAGCAATTCTTCCCCCTTCTCACCATCATAGAGCCTTCTTACATAGGTTAAGAGAGGCTTAACCTCTTGAGGTATCTTTAGGGTAAGTTGAGGAATTCCCCCCTTAGATCAAGGATATTTTGATTGAACCAAGAATTTGAATGCAACTACATTCCAAACTTGAAAGATCTTTCCCTTATTCTCCTCAATGGGCCATCCACTGCCCAGATTAGACAATGCTCCCTCAAAAGGGTCATCAGGGTGCTATAGCACTCCATAGGAAGCTTAAGGGGAGCACCAACGCTCCAAATATGGATAGAGATCCTTTAGAGGGGAAATAGGGAATTATAACGCTCCCTAAGACCTTATAGGGGAGCACCAGCACTCCTAAGGCAGATACATAGGAACGCTCACCTTCAAAACCTTTGTTTAAGAGCTCCTTTCAAGTGATAAGAGTTCCTTGACTTCAGTTAATCATTCTCCCTTCCCCAAATCAAGTGTCTGAGCTATTCTAGATGTCTCCTTGGTGTCGTCATCATGGAAGTATGTTTTGTTTGATGTTTGTGACACTTGTGAATGACATGCGACACTTGCGACAGTTGAGAGGATCATGCGACACTTACGACACTTATCGAAATGAGCAATATTGAGGTGTAACAAGCCTCCATCTCCATGTTTTTCAAAAGAGATTCCAAACCTACCTTAGTTGAGAACTTTGAAGAGGATAAAACCATTGAGTTCCATATGAAAGGATGTAGAGAGAGTTAGATCTATTTAGCAAAGAAAGAAGTTCAACAACCACCTAGAACTGGACTCTTGTTAACTATACCACCATGAAAACAAACTGATCAAAATGTTGAAAAGGATGGTGTCGATATGGAAATCCTACAAAGGATGATAAATAAGTTATCCAACTAAATTTTAGACATGAAAAGGAATGCAAGTGAAGGGGCCTCTAATCAAAGGATTTACAAACCCTTTTTTAAGAACCACCACCTTATAAGCCCATAGACCCTCCCCTAGAAAATATTAATATTCACTTAGGGGATGTGGCCTCTGACTCTTTCTACAATTATCACCAAGAACACCACTCTAAGAAGGATTGTCCCCAATGGGTGAACGCCATGAATTTAATGGCCAAGTGTTTCTTGCATAGGTGTGCCTTGACAGAGAAACCTAGTGATCAAACAACAAACACTCCAGAAGATGAATTTAATAACCCACTTGTAGAAACACCTATGGTATTGTGGGATATAAATCATGTGATGTATTTTAAGGATGTCACTCAAGAAGAGGAGTTTCCTAGTGAGACTTTATTTGTACAAACCAAAAGCAAGGGCCATGTTCCTTGAAGTCAACATATCATAGTTTAGGCCCCTAAAAAACATGATATCTCAACCCCTTTGGCCAAGTCAACTCCCATACTAAACTCTGCCCCAAAATTCCCAACACAAGAAACATAAAAAATGGAATATAATGTGGTACAATATTTAAAGAAAATGAAAGCAAACATTTTTGTTATGGACTTGTGCAGGATCCCTCCACAAAAAGGTCTCTTGTTCCAAGCCCTAAAGGGATATGGACCTATGGTAAACCCCAATCCAAGCATAAGAAAAATGGCCTCTAAGGAAACCAGAAAATTAAATGTGAATTTGGCATCTATAGACAAGAAATCTAAAATGTTTGTCCCTCCTTTCATGTTGAATTTTAAAAATTTTAACAAAAATTTGAACAACTATCTAGTGGATTCTAGAGCATATTCAAATTTTATGTCCTATTTTTTGTGTAAAAAGTTGAATGCACCCTTGCCAAAAGTGATACACACATTATAAGAATGGAAAAAATCGAAGTTAAATCCATCAGTGAACTAAAGGATGTTATGATTCCCATCACTTCCAACCCAAAATTTCACCAAGTTATTGATATAATAGTTGTAAATATCCCAAAATCTTATGGGATGTTGTTAAGATGAGACTGGTCAGAAAAATTACATGGATATTTCAGTACCAAATGGTCTCACCTATGGTTACCATTGAATGGGCATCCCAACATTATCAGATCTGATAGAGAGAAATACTTGAAACATACCATCATTGATCTAGAAGTCCCAAATGAACCTTCTTCAACATAATTCCCTGTGTTAGGAAACTATTCATGTGATTCATATTTGGGGAACTTCTCACCTTATATATCCGAAATATTTTTTCACAGAAGTCAAAGCTATTGTTGCAAGAAAACTCAACAATAATTGAAGAATGCAAAAACTCTAACCAAAGCTTCCAATTTAATATCTTAGAAAACAAAATTGAATCCCAAAGCATAGACCCCAACAAAAGAGTGCCTAAATTCATGTCTAATATTTGGACTCTCATTTTTAATGGATCCAAGTCTCAAGAAGGAGCTAGTGTGGGATGCATCTTTATTGACCCAACAAGTAAACATAACTTCTTACCATCTAGGTTGGAGTTTGAGTGTACTAATAATATTGTTGAATATGAGGTTTTGGTCCAAGGAGTCAAGAAATCCATTGACCTAAATATCAAAGAACTAGTTTTCTTCAGAGACTCGAATATCAATGTCAAATAGGTCAAAAATACCATTCATTTCAATTCACCTCATTTGAGGAATTACCAAAAAGGATTACATAGATTTATAGAGAGTTTTCAATCATTTAACATCGCAACCATTCCTCGATCCAAGAATGTGCTTGTTGATTCTCTTGCCACAACAGCCTCAAGTTTGTCTCCACTTGACTATTATGAAGCCTCTAAGTTCACCATAGAGTTATTGTATAATCCATTTGTCCCTGAAAACATTACTAATTGGAGATTATTTGAGGGAGGTGAGCATATTATAGCCTTCGTAACTAATGAAGAAAATTTTAAGAACTTGGCTATTGACAATGAAGTATTCCAGGGAATGCTTGCTGAAAAAGAAGACAGTGAACATAATATGGAAAAATACAGCAACACTATTGTTTGCACCCTCTTCGTCACCTTGGTGAGAAAATAAGAGGTGCTTACATGCCCATGCCCAGTTGGGTCTTGCTGAGCATGACAGCTGTAGAGGAAAGAGTTAGAGAAAAGAAAACACAAATATAAGCAAGAATTAAACAAATACAAACTAAAATTAAAAGCATGGAAATATAGAGATAACAAGGACAAAAAGACCAATGTCACCAATGTTTTTAGGTTGATCTATTGATGAAATCAAAGCACAATGAAGAAAGGGGACTATGAGTCCCTTCTTCCTCCAATGGAAGGCTCTTGGACCCTCACAAGCTTTCTCTCCTTACAACAAGAAAAATAAAAATGGTGATGAAAGAACTCCTTTGCAAATCCACTCAATGGAGAGGTGGATTGCTCAATGAAATGGTGCCAATGTGCTATTGTCAAGGAGTGAGTCCTTAAAACAATCTAGGCAGCATAACATTACATGAAATTCCTTGAGAAAATGAGGTTTCTTCATGGCTTTTTATAGCATTGCATTGGGTGATTATGTAACTCCTTTGTAGTGTGAAAAGAAGCTCTTTAGGGCTTTATTAGGTCTTTGACCAGCCTACCATGCAGATTCAGCTCAGATTTGAGGGTCAAATTGGCTTGGGAGCTGATCCATAAGTGGTTGGGGGGCTGACCAATTCAATAAATGTGTCGTTTAGCAGGTGCGCGGGTTTTTTCGCCCACAGTCGCGCATCATGTGTGTATGCGTGCATGGTACATTCCTATTCAGCGCATGCGTGCACGCACCTGACTTCTGTAAAGCGCTCTTCAATTTTTGCTACTTTGTATAGTTTTTGACCTTTTTGGAATGCTATGTGATTAATTCAGTGCCATGAATGACTTCATTACTGTTTGAAAATGCTGAGTTCTTGTCGCCATGTGCGGACGAAATTTCAGTGATAACAGATTCCCCCTGATGGATGAGGTTAGGAGCATACGTATAGCCGAAATCCATCAATTTTTCTTCTACTGAGAATGTTGTTGTAAGAGAGAGCAATAGTGGGATCGGTGAGAGCAATCCTTTGGAAGAGAAAGGAACTAGTATAACCCGACCTTCCATAAGGTGCATAAAATATACAACTGTGTACAAACGAGGCGGGCATGCCGCATGCTCGTGTTATGTAAATCTGAAAAATGATGACTGTAGTGTTGGTGTAGATGACTGCAGCGCCCTCAGGGGCGGTGATAATAAAGGTAGAAGACAATTTTGCAAAGGAACATACTCTAAATAATAGGTAATGGTCACGGTAAGAAGCAGCGACGATGATGCGGGCATTGATGGCCCTACCAAGTTAAGAGGTCTTCAGCAAATGGTAAAAATAACTGCAATAGTCACAAAGTAAGACCCACCATAACATGAGAAAGTGTTGGCGTCGAATGTTATGGGGGCCAACGACAGCAGGGAGCAATGGTGTTTCACCCTGTGCCATCTGAGATCTCTCATTGAATAGAGAATGAGAATCAAGATACTGTCGCCCTTCCGAAAAATTATGCTGATGTCAACAAAAGGGGGACGCAACTCCTAGAAGCAAAGGGCTTCGTGGAATCTACTGAGGTGAGGAAGTGGCAGAGGTACATGGATGAAGTCAAGACATGGGAAGACTCAAGACTGCCCTTGGTTGGAGGATGTATAAAAAGTGGCCACAACCGTGTAACAAGGTCGAGTGTCAGGGGGATGACAAGACTGGTGATAAGTTGTGCCAGAGGCGGGACAAGGTGAACAAATTCAGAGGGTAGAGGTAAGTGACCAGTGGAGTACTCTGAAGATATGGACGATGTCGGCAAGGGTAGATGATAAGTAATGCTCCAACCAAGGGTGACATGGGTTGCATGTGGCCAAAAGGAAGCAAGTCGCCAACGGTGACAACAAAAGAAAATGTAATGACTGGAAATAAAGGAATTTGTACAATAAATAATGAATAATTTTTGGGGAGAAATGTAAAAATACAGAAACGGGTGCCCCAGTGTGAAATGCGTGCCCCAGGGAGGGTAGAATTTTCTTGGAAAACTGATGAAGGATGGGGGCCCCATTGGTGAGTTTCTATATGAGTTAGGTGAAATGAGGATAGGTTCGCAGATGGGCAAATTGATTGTGGATGAAATGGAGGGTTCATGATACTGCGGAGGTGCAGGTAAAAAATAGAACCGTAAAGAGATAATCTGGGAGTCCATGTGGGAAAGCTAGAAAAATGAGGAGAAGGAGTATGTGGCTGATTCACGACATGTTTGAAAGACTATCAGGAGTCCCATCCCTAAAGGGTAATGAAGAACAACATGAGTGTCAAAAAGTGCCAAAAGGTGCTATGAATGGGACAACTCATGTGGGTAAGAATGCTACTAGGTAACAGTACTGAAGATGCAAATGGAGGTGTGGGTACTGTAGAGCCGGGAATGAGGGTCCTAAAGGCCAATATCAGAGGGTGTGACTGGAAATGCAAATGCAATACAGCGGGAGAGATTACATGCTAGTGCTGAGTATATACCTGAAGGGATGATGTCGATGAAGAATGAGCCAGTACCTGCACACAGAACAACCAAGTACCCAAAGTGAACTATATCTGAAGAGAATCAAAGATATGAGCATGTATTAGATAAATGTGACAATGCGCGTGCGTACCTGACCATGGTATGAAAAAAAGGTGCCCCGGGTGCTCGGGATAAAAAG
Organism: Picea engelmannii; assembly: GCA_009831015.1. NCBI lineage: Eukaryota > Viridiplantae > Streptophyta > Pinopsida > Pinales > Pinaceae > Picea > Picea engelmannii. The sequence goes on along the minus strand of ML787542.1, from coordinate 22,502 downwards.
TGACCCAGGGACAACTATGATGTAGGTGGTGGGATGTTGATCCCGTGGCTGAAGAAGGTTTGAAAAATGGATACCTTGGGCTCCCGGAATGGTGAGTGGAAGTTTGGAAAAAGGCCTATATATAGCTGTAGGGCCCACATTGCCACCTCATTTGTACCTGCTACAATAGTTACTGGACGAGCAGATTCCATAGGAGATTTGGAGATTCAGGGAGGACGAGGCATCCGATCAGCATTTTTTGAGTATCAGGTTAGTGGTCTGATCATCCTGCATAGAAATAGGATTTCAATTTTTGGGCAGGGCTTGTATGGGGGGCCATACAGGGGTATTTAGGGGATGTTTTATGGGGTTTTGGTTAGGAGGCATGAGGGCTTCCTGTGGAGAAAAGAGTGCGTGGTGATGTAGTGCATCCCAGGGTGAGTCTGGGTAGTTTAGCTCTTCGAGTATTTCCTCGTCGCATTGGAAATTCCAGGAATACAAGGGGTCATGAGGAGTGATCTTAGTGCTAGTGTGATTGCCCCCTGCTGGAGAAGCAAGGGGAGCAGTGAGAGCAGATGGTGAGGTTTCACTCGACATGAACCATATATTGAAGTACTGAGGGGTACCCGTGGTGGTTGGGTGGAGAGTCCCCGTAGGGGAATGAACCAGAGAGTTTGGGGGATTGTAGGGTAAATCCTTAGAGATTTCGTTTAAGAACCATGGAGGCGTTGGGAGTGCCTCGGGCTCGGGAGAAGTGACATGAAGATCCTCAAGTGACGGGGTAATGTCAAGTATTGCCTCTGCAGGTTGATGACGCAGGGCCAATTGACATTGCCTATATGCAAGGATCATAGGACACTAGTATGTAAAATGAGTGAATGAATCGCAGAGAGAGCAAGGGAATCTCATACGTTCATTGACTGAAGTGGTGACATAGCGAATGTCAGTGATATTTGAAGAAGACGTAGCAGGGCATGGGTTGTTCTGGAAGTTCTGTCGTACGGCCGCTAATGTCTGCCGAAAGCACGACAGTGCTGGGCAATGGTGAGTGTAATGGCCATACTCTGAACATATAGCACAAGCATATTTGGTCCTCAACCCTTTACTACTGGAAGGGTTGCTGGTAGTAGTGGGACTAGCAGTAGTGGCGGGTGTTGTGGGAGTTTGTTTGAGGGGGATCAAATTCTGTAATTCAGGTAAGGATGGGAAATTGTTGGTTTGGTGGCCCTCTTTCTCACATAGTGCGCAAGGTGGTGGGATGTGTGGAGGAAGTGGAGTGGTGGGCTCCTTCTTCTTCCTTCTACCCCCAGCTGTAGCAGGGGGGTTAGTGAGTATGGGGGTAGTGAGGGTAAGGACGGGAATCATCATGGGAAGTCCTTCCTGTGGGGGAAGGGATGGTCGAGGGACCATCTCTGGTGGGTGTAAATACCAAACTGGGATTGCTAACACCATATTTGGTAGTGTGAGCGTTGTGGCTACCTGAAAAGCTTCGATACCTGGTGGAGGGTAAAAGAAGGGAATTTGGGTTAGGGGTTGGGGAAGTGTCTCCCAGATGGGAGTATTCCCTTGAGGGGATGTGGACTCATGGACTGTTGAGGTCGATGAGTGTGCAGGAGGCTCTGGCTGGAGTGGTTCTGCGACTATTGAGACATCAGGAATGACTGAAGCCTCCTGAGGAGGAAGAGCATCCTTCATGTAAGTTTCGTTAGATGATATGACGCATACCTGGTTAGGGGGATGAAGGAGTGGTGGTGCTCTGTGGTATGTCCCTAACAAGGATGGATCTTTGAAAATCCCTGGACCCATATCGATGAGTGGGTAGGCATCTTGGTTGGTGTGGATGAGAGGAAGAATGTTATCAAGGTTGGCAGATGGGTTAGGCTCATAATGTGAGACTTGGTCGATGGTCATGATCTTCCCATTATGGGGGAACATCATTGTCTGAAAGACAGAAGATGCCACTTCCTTCATAGCGTACATGTATCTACGACCGAACAGGATATTATAATTGAGTCGGGCGTCGATAACTTCAATGTCAATGAGAATAGTCTTGCCCCCGAGTTCAACAGGGACATTTTGGAAGAGCCCTTCCGGAGAGGATGTTCGTCCGTCATAAGCTTGTAATGTGATGGCAGAGGGTATGAGTTCCGGGGAACCAAGTTTCTGCCATACTATTTTGGACATGATGCATGTAGAGGCACCTTCATTGATGATACACCAATGAACTGTGATGTTCCGTATTTTCACTGGTATTTGAAAAGATATCAAGGCGGGAAGACGAGGTTCTCCACTATCAAGATCGAAGGTGATGAGTCGAGTATCTGCAGGGTCGACTGCCCACAAGGTAGAAAGTAAAGATTTCCACTGTGTAGGACAAGTCTGGAGGACTTCCAATACTGACATGGCAGTTGGGGATTGTGCTAAGTCGTCTACCAAGCTATAGTTATGAGCTGCCCTAGCCTGTGGATTGTGGACATTCCTGCGTAAGGGGATGCAAGGGATTCGAAGTGGTGGTTCGGAGGACGGGCGAGGGATCACCAACGGGGGTCCCGTCGGTGTCGGGTTTGTTTCTGGAGAGATGGGAGGATACTCAGCGGGTGTATGATATTGACGATTATGCATTTGCAGAAGGATTTCTTCCTCACTGGTGAGGAGAATTGTACACTCTGCTGGATTCTTGGGGTTGTGATATTGTCCCACCGGAGATGGGGGATGTTGTGCGTCTTGTTGGGTGTTGATCACACCTTGATGTGGAATAGGATTTTACAGCACGGCGGGCGGGGGTTGCTGTACGTATTGTTGTGGTGCTTCCTGAGGGGTGGTTTGTGCAGGAGAATGGGGAAGGCTACCAGAATCTTTCAGCCATTTGAAATCAGCGATATGGGGGCAATGTTGAGTGTAATGATCGAACTCACCGCAAAGGGAACAAGGGAAGATGGTTTTGATGTTATTTCGCCCTTGGCGTTTGTTGTTATTGCCCCCTTGGGGGTTTTGGTTTCCCTGGTTCTGGTTTCCCCTAGGTGGTTGGTGTTGTGGGGGTTAATTCCTGCCTTGACCGGGGATGTTGTTATTCCTGTTCCGTCCTTTCTTCTTGGCATTGTTTGATGGATGAGTTGGATTGGCTGTGTTTAACTGCTCAAAATTTTGGTATTGTTGAGCAGCCGAAGGTTGAACAAAGTTTACCCCCACATGCGGATGTGGGGGAGCCATGGGTTGTGGAGGACTAGGAAATGGGAAGTATGGATTTTGTGGTGGTACCAATCCATAAGGTACATAGGAAGGCATAGTGCTTTCACTAGTACTATAAGTTGATGTTGAGGGAGTACCACTGTTTGTGGGAATAGGTGGATGTATGGGAGGTGTCGGTGGTGGTCTACTGATGGGTGGAGGTATAGCAACAGGGTATGGCTATTGATAAGGGGGTGGGGGGTAATAAGGAGTGCCCCCATATGCCGGTGGGTATTGAGGTGTTCCATACATCGGTGGTGGTTGGGGTTGTGGACTGTGGTGTGTGGTGGCACCTATTAGTCCATCTGTTGAGTGAGACATCCCAGGTTTGTCTTGGCCAAATGGCACAGGTTTTGGAAGATCAGGAAGTACCATGTATAAGTACCCTGACTGTGCATAGATGAGGTCATATTGTTGGGCCTTACTAATGGCTTCTTCTTTGGATTTAGTAAAGGTGGAAACTACATCCTTTCCAAGGAGAGAGACAAGTGATCTAAGAAACCAGTCAAGACATTGTTGCTTGGTGGTTTCTACTTTACACAAACTATGTTGCCTATGCCACTCATGAATGTGGTCAGCAATATGGGTGGTTGAGGTTTGTTTGAAGTTAGATAGTAGTTCAAGACCATTGTCATGGCAGATGGGTAACTGGAAGAAGGTTAAAAATGCTTTGTCCAATGACTCGAAGGTCGTATGGGACCCTAATTTTTCTTCGACACACCATTTGACCGATGGGCCAGTAAGTGTGCGTTGAAATAACCACAGTCTGATGGAATCATCCATAATGTTGTTGGAAGAACACCATAGATGAAAGGTCATGACATGGTTTGCGGGGTCATCCCCTGCCTTTCCTTCAAACTTTGGTATGTCTGAAGGAAGTTTTGTTGGCATTGCAGGCCATGTGGCGTCATGCAATATAGGATCATTGGTGAGTTTGGTGAGATCTGGTATGTTGAGAGAGGCCAAATATGGCATCTAAAGTGGGGTGGGAGGGTTAGCTCTAGCCATAGTGTGTTGTGAACCTAACCCTTGATGGGGACTAGGTGGGTTGGTGCTTCCTCCTTGAGAGGAAGTGGGTCCCCCACTTCCTTGTAAAGGAGAGCGAGTGAACAAATGACCTTGGGAAGTTGACCCAAGTAATGTAGAACCAAGCAAAGTTGATCCTAAGATAGTAGCACTCATAGGAGTGTGTGAAGGAGGTACCGATGAGAGGGTACGACCATATACTCCCCCTAATATAGGAGGGAGGTTGAGCAATCGTCGTGAACGATGGGGGTTCTGTGGTTCCCCTATGATGTCAGACTAGCTATGTGAATATGTGCAACAAGTGGTGAGAGAAATATAGCAACAAAAAGCCTTTGTGTGTGAATGTTTCCACAATATATATATCCAAATAAAATTGTAATCAGATGTGCATCATACATAACATGAGAAAAAAGCATATATATGGGTAAGTGGTTTTTGTCCGCGTGGGGAAATCAAAAGAAAGCAAATGCTCGTGTCCTAGAAGACGTAACGTCCTTCCTCTCAAATAGCACTGGACCTTCCAATAGTACTCAACAGTGGGGTCTGAAGTCACCAGAAGAGACACTAGTGAAGGATGAAACAATTGGTTATAATGAGGGGTAGAGGGGGCATATCCCGAAAGAGCTGGTGATATTTCCCAATAGCCACACAAAATCCAATCAAGGTGCAATTGCAGCCCACAATTGCCACCTGGGTAGATGTCCTAAAGTTGTTCACTAGGTACCTCGGTCAAAGTGCGGCATTTAGATTTTCAGCCTAATAAATGGGTCATGGGATGGATCCTGTCCAAGAGGTGGGTGCCTCAAGGGGGGATGCACAGAACAACTAGACCTCATCCTTCAACCCTTCACGAGTATCTCCCTGCCTTATGGTAATTGGAACACTTGACTTGGAGGATTTGAAGTCCCCTATTTGACAACCTCTATGTTTTATCAATGTGAGAACCAGATAACGGGGATTTATTTGGATGCCTATCCCCGAAATCCTACCTAGACTAAAAAATTTATTTTGGCACCTCTTGTGGAGGAAAACTTAGTGATTTTTTAGAAAGATTTTAGATGAAGTTGTTTTGTGAGGCTGGGGGTGAAAACCAACCTCGTTTGATTAACAATGGGAGTGGATAGTCCTATCAAGAAAAGATGGGGTAGTTTCGGAATCCCTTTGGAGGAAACTTACTTGGACCTCCACGTTTCGAGAAGAAGCTATGTGAGTGAGAAGTGAATTTTGTGTGTGAGTGAAAGTGCGCCAATTTTTAGTTAATTAGATGTCACCTTGCTGCATGTGGACTTTGCTTGGTCCTTACAAGAGTTTGATTACCTAATTAGCTAGATGTCTTTGGTACAACCTTGCGGAATTTCAAAAGACCTAGGAAGATAGCATGTGGACATGTGGGTCCATTACTATCCTTTAACTCCCTATTGTGAGATAATATAGAAAAAGCATGAAACTATCCTAGATTGAACATGTGGGCATATATGGACCCATTACAAACCTTTAAACTCTCCTAGTGTTTTGATCTAAGAAAGAAAAATTTCAACCACTATTCTATCTTTGTAGCATGTGGGCATGTATGGGCCCGTTACAAGTTTAAAATGTGTTTGAAAAAATGAAGCTAAGAGGGGTCCCAAAAAGGGTCGTTGTCCTCTCCTAAAGGTTTAAAACTTTTGTTAAGGGAGATGAGATTGTTTTCACAATCTTTTTCTATTTCTCAAGATCGCTTGGAGGCGCAAGAGAAGAACATACTCAAGGATTGTTACTTCAAATTCTAGTCCCAAATGTGAGTTTAGATGTGATTAAAATTGATGTCCAACTTAGATTATTAGTCACAACAAGCCATCCATGTGGCAAAAAAGCAAAGAAGGGAAATTGTTTTTTTATCCTCCTAAGTGCCTATGTTAGACTAACCCCTTTATATGATGAGGGGACTAAGTGTGGTGCAGTATTTAGAGCATGCATAACATCATTTTAAGAGGGCCAAAGGCCTTCCCCACATCCCAACAACTTACAATGAGAAATTTTACTCAAATGCGTGGCCCATAATGCTGACAGAGGCGCACAGAGCGTCGGCGCGTGAACATAGTTGAGAGAGAAAGCACATGCACGCAGAGAAGAGTTGTTGTTTAAGCGCATGCATGCCCGATGCGCGTCTATGGGGTGGGATACCCGCGCTCCGGTGACAAACGGCCGAGAAAGAAAATTCGGATGGATTTCTCTCAATTCTCCCCTGAATTGGATGTTTGGCAGGTCGGCCTAGGCCAGTTAGTGTACCTGCAAGTTAATTAAACTGAAAGAAGAGAAAAATAAACCCAAATGAGGAAGGAATTGATACCTAATCCCCAGTGGAGTCGCCAATCTATTTGCACCCTCTTCGTCACCTTGGTGAGCAAATAAGAGGTGCTTACATGCCTAGTTGGGTCTTGCTGAGCATGACAGCTGTAGAGGAAAGAGTTAGAGAAGAGAAAACACAAATATAAGCAAGAATTAAACAAATAAAAACTAAAATTAAAAGCATGGAAATATAGAGATAACAAGGACAAAAAGACCAATGTCACCAATGTTTTCAGGCTGATCTATTGATGAAATCAAAGAACAATGAAGAAAGGGGACTATGAGTCCCTTCTTCCTCCAAAGGAAGGCTCTTGGATCCTCACAAGCTTGCTCTCCTTACAACAAGAAAAATGAAAATGGTGATGAAAGAACTCCTTTGCAAATCCACTCAATGGAGAGGTGGATTGCTCAATGAAATGGTGCCAATGTGCTATTGTCAAGGAGTGAGTCCTTAAAACAATCTAGGCAACATAACATTACATGAAATTCCTTGAGAAAATGAGGTTTCTTCATGGCTTTTTATAGCATTGCATTGGGTGATTATGTAACTCCTTTGTAGTGTGAAAAGAGGCTCTTTAGGGCTTTATTAGGTCTTTGACCAGCCTACCATGTGGATTCAGCTCAGATTTGAGGGTCAAATCGGCTTGGGAGCTGATCCATAAGTGGTTGGGAGGCCAGCCAATTCAATAAATGCGTCGTTTAGCAGGTGCGCGGGTTTTTTCGCCCACAGTCGCGCATCGTGCGTATATGCGCGCATGGTACGTTCTTGTTTAGCGCATGTGGGTGTGCACCTGACTTCTATAAAGCGCTCTTCAATTTTTGCTACTTTGTATAGTTTTTGACCTTTTTGGAATGCTATGTGATTAATTCAGTGCCATGAATGACTTCATTACTGTTTGACGATGCTGAGTGCTTGTCGCCATGTGCGGATGAAATTTCAGTGATAACAACTACCAAACCTAAACTTCACACAATTCCTAGGGGAGTAGTCAACCCTGGAAACTTTTTTGATCTACAAGAAAGATTTAAGAACCCCAAGAATGTAAAAACTGGTAGTTCATGTCTTTCCTATGAAGTCATAAATTTAGGGACTGTTGATAATCCTAAGAATATCAACCTCAGAAAATCATTATCTCCTAAAGAGAAGAAGGCCTACCTAAATTTGTTTAAGGAATATCAAGATGTTTTTGTGCGGTTTTATCAATATTTAAAACATATGACACCAGGATCATCCACCACACCATTCCTCTTAAACCAGATGTTAAACCTTTTCAAGAGAAGTTGAGAAAATTTCATCCATATCTTGAGCCTTTGATGTAGAAGGAAATTAAAAAGATATTCCATGCTAAAATTATATTCCAAGTGAGACATTTTGCTTGGGTATCTAACTTGGTGCCCATAAAAAACAAGTCACGAGAAATTTGTTTATGTGTTTATTTTACAAATTTGAACAAAGCTTCAGAAAAAGATAACTACCCTGTCCCCCCGATGGAACTACTCCTACAATTCATTTCTAGATCTGATATTTTCTCACTCTTGGATGGGGTTTCAAGATATAACCAAGTTCTAGTCTCGAAAGAAGATAGGTTGAAAACAACTTTCCAGACAAAATGGGGAACATTTTCCTATAAGCATGTTTCATTCGGGATAATAAATGGAGGAGATCATTTCTAGAGGGACATGGATGTATCCTTCGTAGGATTAAAAAATAAATGTGCATTGGTCTATCTAGATGATGTCATGGTCTACTCCAAGAACAGGTCATATCACATTGCACATTTAACTCAGATTTTTGAAAGGTGTAGGAAGTATGGGATATCTCTAAACCCGAAAATACCATCTTCAGTGTAGATATAGGTAAAATATTGGGCCATATTATTTCTAAATATGGCATCAATATTGACCCTGAGTGAGTCAAGGAAATTTCTCAATTCCCACCTCCCCATAACAAAAAATTCATGGAATCTTTCTTCGGGAAGCTTAATTTTGTGAGAAAATTTACTTCTCATTTTGCAAAAATAATAAATACATTGCAAAAAATGATATGTAAATATGCAGAGTTCATGTGGAATAAATAAGAAAAGGAATCCTTTGACAAGATTAAGGTTTTCATCTCCCAAGCTCCTGTATTATGCAACCTTGATTTTAGCAAAGATTTATTTCTCTATACCTTTGCTTCTAACCAGTCTCTAGCAATGGTCCTGACACAAAAGGTTGATAAAAAAAATGAGGCCCCTATCTCATTTATGAGAACAAACCTGTAGGGGCCAGAGCTTAAATACCATGCTATATACAAACAAGCATATGTTTTCTAGAAGGTGGTAAAACATTTTAGATCCTACATCCCGAAGAACCATATGAAAGTCATAGTGCCTCACTCTGCAGTAAGATCATTATTCACACAACAGGAAATGGGAGAGAGGATAGGGAATTAGATGAATTTTATCCAGGAATTTGATCTTGAAATAAATCCAGCTAAGATAGTTAGAGGTCAAGGCTTGTGCAAATTTGTCGTAGAATCCCAAGACCTAGTAGAACCAGAAAATTCATGGGGGGCAATGAACTTTATTTATGGTGTAGTGAAGTGTTATACATCCCACCAAGTCAGGACTCTTGGTATGCAGATTTATCTTACTTCCTTCATCATGGAACAAGTCTTGAACATATAAATCCTAAGGAGATAAGAGCTCTTAAACTAAAATCTGCCCAGTACCACCTTATTAACTCTGTGTTGTTTCACATGAACTATGATGGATTATTAGTTAGGTGCCTTGAAAGGAATATGAAAAAAAAGGTATTGAAAGAGCTTCATGATGGTCTAGCAGGTAGAAATTATGTAGGGGAAACCACTTCCCATAATATCCTGATGGAAGGATACTATTGGGCAACTTTGTTTAGGGACGCACACGCACATGTAATAAAACGTAAAGTTTGTCAGTTAAGTGTTGGGAAAGATAAAAGGGAATCCATACCACTATAGTCGATAACCATTTCAAGACCTTTTTAACAATGGGGAATAGATTTCATTGGGGAAATAAATCCAAACTCATATTAACAACACAAATACATACTAACTACAATCGACTATTTCACACGATGGTCAAAATCCATTCCTCTTACCCATATTAAGGAGAAAGTGGTGATCTAGTTCTTAGATAAGCACATAATAACAAGGTTTGGGGTACCTTTTGTTCTTTTTTTTTATAATGCTACCTATTTGTCGTCTACTCTTTTAACTAAATTTTCTCCAGATAAGGGGATTATATTGATTTATTCTGCCAATTACTACCCATAGGGGAATGGTGTTTCAAAATCAACTAACAAAATATGGCAAGAATTATTAAAAATAATGTGGCAAAAAATCATAGGAATTAGCATAATTCACTTCATAAATCCCTGTGGATTGATAGGGTAACTCCTAAATTATCCTTGGGGAATTCTCCATACTTTTTGGTTTATGGACAAGAGGCCATTCTACCAGCCAACTTGTGTCTTCCTTCTTTACAACTTTCCCAAGCCTCTAGAAGCAAACCACTATCAAGCATGCACCAATGTATAGATACACTCTTGATGGTTGAAGAAGAAAGAGAAAGGGATAGAAATAAATTCATAGTGAACCAACAATTAGTTAAAATGTGGTTTGATAAGCACAAAGTTGAAGAAAAAAAAATTGAGGTAGGAGACCTAGCTTTGAAGTGGGACAAAATAAACAAGCCTATAGGGAAAGATTGTAAATTTCAAAATCTATGGTTTGGTCCCTATCAAGTTGCTGAGAAAATTGGGGTAGGAACATACCAATTGCAGAAACTTAGGGGCGAGTTAGATGTTTTCCATGTTAATGGCCAAGCCCTAAAAAGATTATTTTTTTAGCTTCTCAACACAAGCAACCTTTTACCATAGCTTTTATATTTGGGTTTGATCTTCTTTATTCTGGTTTAGTTAGATTTAATCTTTTAGATTTGTTTTTATTTTTTGTTTGTTCCAAGTTACTATGTTCATTCTAGTTTTGGTTTTGGTTTGAAAGTTTCATGTTCTTTTGTTGGTTGATCATATTTTATGAAGTGTTGGAATGATATTGAATAATTAAACTCATGGAAGCACCCGACAAAACAATGGCTCTCATGCTAATCCTTCACTACCTAAAAAAAAAGTAAGGAGTCTTCTTTAAATTTGAACATGGGAATTATTTACATTTTTGTATACATATCAATTGGGGAAAAGGCATATGTTTTGTCTCATTGTTTGGGAACTCTAAAGGGGATAATTGCTAGTGGGAAAAAAAACCCTATGAATACACCAGGGTTTACAATGTAGGCAGATCATCTAACCGTTTAAAAGTCAACTACTTCTCTAACTACCCCAAACATACCCAAGACAAATACAAGAAAAGAAAATATGAGAGGGGTCGGGTAACTATACCTCTACTCTGCGTCTAATGATGATCCCCTCATGCTTGAGAGCTTCACTAAATGAACGCGTCCTCCCAAGGCTGGCCTGCATTCAAAGATAGACAAACAGAAAGCTACAAGCATGCAATTCATATACAAATTAGGGTTATATGTTAGAATATCAAAACATAAACCATTAAAAACATTCAATACACCATGATTTGGGATAGGAAAAGTACTTATTTTATTAATAACTCAATGATTATACCTTTTACAACCAAATTTGGCTACTACTCCATGAACTTGGTCCAGTATCCTCTTCACCAAGCTCCAAGTGCACCTCTATATGGCTTCTCCTCTCGAGCTTATGATCTCTTCTTGGGAAGTGAATGGGTTTCTTATGGAGGAAGAAGGGCTAATTGGGGAATGTTGAGGCAATTCTCACAAAAGGGTTGCAATTACTTGGGGCAAGGAGGGGATGTGAAATGGGCAGACTTTCATTGTCCTTATGTATAGATGTGAAATGATACCCTGACACCTCCTTTTATATGATAAAAGGATGGTTATTCGGTTGGGTGACGGGCTATAGGTGATGGATTAGTTGGGAAACTATCCAATAGCCCGTAATCTCAACGAATTCCTTGCAAAAAAAAAAATATTTCAACTTTTGCAAGTATACGCAGGTTGTAGTGGTGCAACATGCATACGTACATGGGTTGTAGTGGTGCAACAAGCATATGTACATGGGTAGTATTGGTGCAGGGAACGTACATCTTCAAAAAATGGGTTTTTTAGAAGCGCAATTTAGTGATGGCTTGGAAAAAAATGCAAGTAAGAGGGCCAAAGGCTAGGTATGTATATGTAGAGAAATTTAGGGTTATAACAGATGCCCCCTAATGTGTGAGGTCAGAAGAACATCTGATGGCTAAAATACATTAGAATATCTTCACCAATGTACGAAACGAGTGAGCCCGGGACCAGAGTTCGGGAGGTGCCATCTGCAAAAATAACAATTCTCTCTCTGAGGCAGGCATACCCATGATCGAGATGAAATAAATCATGGCTTCCAATCAAATACACTGCATCTCCATGTCATATATCTATATAAAGTGTAGCTGTGAGAAATACACAGTGGATCTACATCTCAAAATCAAAGATATACAAGCATAGTCTCCATCTTCAAGAATCCAATAACGCCCGATGGTTAGAGATGAGGTCTTCATAGCTCGAGAAACAAATTCAATATCTTAAAAACTTGGGTAGAATTGCAATGTGAGTGTATGACTTCACTTCCCAAAGGTCTTTGACGGCTCGTTGGGAAAAGACAAGAGGATCTCGATGATCGGGCAGAGAACTTCATTGATTTCGAACAAGGGCTTGATTGGACTTTCAGGATGGTCGGATCATGAGGTCAAGAGAAAAACTGCAGAAAGGATGACTCAGGTTGGATGAAAACTTCCCTTGGACAAAAACACGAAATATGATCAGACTCCGGTAGCATGACATTGACATAAGTTCATGATGCAGGAGGCAACACAAACTCTCCATGTATTTGGAAGAGTAACTAAATGGAGGACACAACTCTATGTAGAGATAACAACTTCCTAAGGTTATATTAGATCCCAATGCTTGAAGAACAAATGGAAGGATGTGCTTTGTCCAATGGTGAATCATTGTGTTGCGAAAAAAGAATATATATTTCTCATCCCCTCTTTTTGGGTTTTTTTATTTTTTTGTCTTTTTCAATATTTTAAAGAGATTTGAAAAAGAATAAAATAATGTTATGTTACAAAGGAGGAATGAGTGCCACAATCATACTAGTTCCAAGCGCAAGGAACACACTAATGCTCAGATCAAGGAAACATGTGCAGGAAAAGGAAAATCAAGGAAAATTCTTCCATGGGTCAAGGTGTCGGGTCACAGAGGCAAAGTGCTAGAAGGCTTGCTTATAAGGCATGCTTCAAAGTTTCAGTTGAGAGAAACATGGAGTCGGAATTAGGCCAAAGATGCAAATATGCAAATGTGATTAGAAAGACACAATGAAACCCCCTTCAATGTGTTTTTAATGAGCCCAAAGAAGGTAAGATCGATAGTTTTTTCATGTTTAGAGAGTCTAAAAAAACATAAAACAAGACTCCAAGTGGTACCTTTCTCGAAAATAGTCCTGTTGGTTCGAAAAAGGGGTAAAATAGCACCAAAAATATGTCTATTCAAAAACATTTTAATGAGTGTGACAAAGACAAGATCACTCGGCAATATTTTCAATTTTAAGGAGTCTGAAAAGAGATTAACTATGGACTCACTGCCTTTTTCTGGATTTAGTCCCCTTAGCTCGAAAAAGTATAAAATTTACTGAGGAGAACTCTCCCAATGAGATGAATCTCCAGAGGTGTACATTTTTCCTCCATAATCCACAGGCCAGAAAAAGGGGTAAATTCATGCCAGTATATGTTCTTCTGGACCAATTTAACAAGTGTGAAGGAACAAGTTCACTTGACGATCTTTTCAATTTTACGGAGTCTAAAAAGAGCTTAACTTTGGACTCTGTGGAGGTTCCTTTTTTGTAAGTAATCTCCAAGGCCCAAAAAAGGTGATAAACCAAAACCAAGAAGAATCTTCCTTTTTCGTAAATTTAGTCCCTCAGGCCCAAAAAAGGATTAAAATTATACATGAGAATACTCTTCTAGCGAACCGAATTTCCTAGAGTATACATGTGTTCATACAATTGACCATCTGGACTGAAAAAGGGGTAAACTATCATCGAACAGACGTGCCTTCAAGTTTTATTTTGGCAAGCATAAAGGGAAACAAGATCACTCAGTAATATTTTCATTTTTAGAGAGTCTGAAAAGGGATTAAAGAAGACTCCAGGAGGTTACATTTCTTAGTTAATCTAGACAATATCGAAAAGCATAAATGTAGTCTCGTCAGATGTTGCTTTCAGATTTCAAAGCGAGCTTGAAATACAAAAAAGCGTGCTCATTTTGGGAGTCTCGAGGGTGGGGTCAAGATTGATGGTGCATCAGATGAATGAGGCTCAATCTCATAATCATGACAGGACTAACAAGGAATCATGAGCCTTAATTCATTTATAGACAAAAAGGATGCCAAAATACAACAAAGATCTATCTAGGGCATCCATGTAAAGGTAGGATCTACCACCTAATCACGACACTTCTAAAGCAGCAATGATGGTTCTGTGCCACACTTTGGTGGGAAAGTGGAGGTGGAATCCTAACTTATATGCAAAAATTTGGAAAAAACGTCTTTTACCAAAGGACCTTTAAAAGTGACCCATCTCCCAAAAAGTTACCAAACCAAAAGGAAACGTGTATCGTAACATCCAATAAGAAACTCAAGAACCAAAATAAATTATTTCCAAGCTAGAAAAAAATGACAAAAGGGGTCAAAAAAGTAGCAAAAAGGACCAAAAAAGTCTATAAATAGAAGTTGACAAATCATTTTCACCATTGCAATTTGAGAAATAACCAAAAGGTAAAAAAGACCCCTTTGCTAAAGAAGTTGATTATGGGAGATTTAGAGGACGAAATGAACTTCCACTCAGACCAAGTAAGTACAAACTCATCCCTCTTGCATTTCCATTCTTCTTTTGTGCATTCCTTTTGGTTTTGGGGGGGGCATGCCCTCCTAAAAAAGGGCGGCCCTATGTGTACGTGGTTTGTCCAAGGACAACCCATGTATGTACTCAGGCAGAAAATAGTATGCTCATGTACATAAATGACTATGTCCAAAACAACCCACGTACACCCTCAAAGCATGGGAAAAATAAAGATGCAAGAGCTAACTCCCCTTTGAACTATCATGGAACAGGATGTATGTCCACTGGAGGGAGAGAGCACATGAGTATATTGATATCTTAGTTGATGAGGACCCTACTGTCATTGCTACATTGAAACAATGTGGGTTTTGGAAGTTATTTCGGTGTCTGTTTATGAGGGCACAACCCAGGTTACTAAACACACTAGTGCATTATTGGTGATCCGAAATCGGATTCAGAAGCCTGTCAGGGCTTGAAAAATGCTCAAAAATGAAAGTGCTCAGAATCCAATGAAACCTATGCCATTGCGTCTGTCTCATCTTCCTAATTCCGGTGGTATATTTACTTTGTCAAACGGAGTCCGTATGGAGAAGATATCGCATTCTGTTCGAAAAGTCAAACAAGCAAAAAAATTGCTAACTGTGCAGTCCATATAGTCCGTACGGATGCTGACGTGGCATGTCTGTACAGATGACACGTGGCATGTTCGTACGCTAATGTGGAAAGTCTGTACATGTGACATGTGGCAGGTCCATACAGTGACACGTGGCAGGTCCGTACAGGACACGTGGTGACTCCAGGGAGTGACACATGTCAGGCAGATTTGGACTTTTTGGCACACAGTTGGGCCAATCCGAAGGTGACATGTGTCAACACTGGAAGGGTGACACATGGCACAGATGATTTCATCATCTGACGTAGCGACCGTACGGTGACGTGGCTCGAATGACTTGGCAAGGTGACTGGACGTACGGAAGTCGACGTGCAAGTGACGTGGGAGAATCAGCGATGGACATGCAGCATATTCTAGTTGGTTGACATGGACGAATCATCGGTTGACACATGGAATGCATTGGTTGGATGTAAAGGTGCCACATGGCCCAATCACGAGCTACCACGTGGCAACCCAGTATTGGTCTATTTCGTTTTGGTTTGTTAATCAAAAAATTTTGAAGTCGACCGGATTCGAACCGATGACCTCCTCCTCCACGCTACGCCTTCACATAGACCATCGGACCAATGTGCCATTGTATGTTACTTAACATATGTATGGGAATTAATATATATATGTTTCTATATTTGTGTATTGCGCAGGGGGTTGGGCCGGGGCTTAGCCCCGACCCCCGATTCTATGCATTGTTATGTGACCGCGGGGGTTAAATACTTTGACCATTACATATAGTGCGCGCGGGACCGTTACATATGGTGAGCAGGGGTCACAACCAACAGCCACGGTTTCAATTATATAGCCCATGGTCCAATGATGCCATATGACGATAATGCAGCAGAGCGCGCGGGCTAGGAGCCAGCGCTTAGCCTTTGGGCTAGCGCTTGGCCCTATTAAGCCATGTGACCTTACCAAGAGGGGTGCGCGCCAAGAATTGGGGGCTAAAGCCTGAATTACAACTATAATATGGTTATAAAGTGGGTTTTTTAACCACTTTTTGGGTTTTAACTATTAATTATCCCATTTTTAATGTAATTAATCCATTTTTGGGGGTTATTGGGCAGTTTTGGAGCCTAAATTCGTGGAGGAAGTTGGAGATGGACAACCAACTTTCCCAGCTATATAACCAAGGCCTGATTGAGGCATTGGGGATATCTTTGAGGGCATTCAGAGAAGAATGATGCTGAGGAGAAGCTAAGCCAAAGCCAGTTCGAGGCAGAGAAGTTCTTGAGGAGGAGACACTGTTGGACCATTTCTGGGAGCTCCGGACATCCATTTTGCGTGCCGTTTTCTTTGCATGGTTCTAGAGATCTGGACGAACATGACCAGATTAGTCTTGTAGCCATTTGGCATTGCAGTGATGTACTTTTTAGCTTTCGAACAGAAATAAAGAAGCCTCCCTCACAGAGAAAAGGCCCGGAGATGTAGGCAAAGTTGTGTCGAACTCCGTTATCAATCTGTGTGTTATGGTTTGCTGTCTTTTATTGCATTTCAGATCTGCACATATGTATATGGCTGTTATAAATCCTCTTCTTTCCTCATTCTTCACTAAGTTTTCTCAAATGGTTAATTAATGCATGCAAAATTAAACTCAACCATAAGTCATTAAAAGATCCAGCGGATCAAGTGGTATCAGAGCTAGTTGACGTTTGGATTTGAGTTTTGCATGTTAACCAAGGAAGAGCTCATCTCAAGGAATAAAATGGCATCTACAGGAGGACTTTCTCAAGATGAGAAGGAGTTCATAGATTCGGTGTTTTCCATGGCCGAGATGGTGAAGGTGTTGTATGAAGACTACTTGGAACGAAAGAGCACGGTTCAAGTGAAAGCTTCAAAGAAAAACAAAGGAAAAGAAGGATTGAAGGAAGTGCCTTCTACATCTATTTCAGAAAAAATATCCGAGGTATGCAGTGAAGGTTCCTCATCAAATTTTCCTCATTCTCATCAAGTTGGTTTTGGTGCATTCGAAAAACATACAAAAGGTGTAGGTTTGAGAATACTAAACAAGATGGGTTATGAAGAAGGAAAGGGCCTGGGATGTAGAGGTCAAGGCATTGTAAATCCTATTGAGGTTGAGGAAAGGCCTCGATACTTAGGATTGGGATGTCAAAGGGGACCTTGGAGAGTCTTCCAAGATAGGTCCCAAAACTTCAGAAGCAAGTAATGCTTCAAATGGCTAACTTAAGACATTGCAAGAACACTTCACAAAAGGAAATGGCGCATCACTTCAGAGTTGTGGTAGTGAATGCAAGTTGTCTCCAAAGAAAAGTGAAGATCAGCATGGAAGGTATAATGGTCATGTTTTTATTAATTCTCCTTTTGATTATAACAAGCATAATCAAGTAAATTGGAACTTGTGGAATCTTTATCCATGTACTTATTTTCATTCACCTAAGCATTGTGTTGCCAAGTGTTGGAAGAGACAAACTTTGTACAGGAAACCTATGTCGACCAGGAAGGAAACGCGACGTAAAGGCTCAAGTCCACAATGGAAGAAGGAGAAGGGTAAACAGGTCTGGATGCCAAAAACTCATTGCACGTTTTGAAACAAGAGTGGACATCAAAAGGCTAGTTTTTGGAAGCTTAATCCAGAGCTTCATCCAAGGAAGGACAAAAGGATTTTTCATGTACCCACAAAGGAGGAAGGATTACCAGTGAAGCAAGAGGAACATCGTGAAGGAAAGAGACCAGTCACTTGGTTCTGCCAGAAGTGGATGTCTCAACTTCAGTGTATTTTGATTTCATTAATGTAATCAGATCCAGAGCAAGTCGGGTGGCCTATCCCAAGCTTGTTGAGTGGTCAGTAACCTTTTGGGGACCAAAAGGTCTTATTGTGGGGAGGCGTGATCCGAAATCAGATTCAGAAGCCTGTTAGGGCTTGAAAAATGCTCAAAAATGAAAGTTCTTGGAATCCGACGAAACTTGTGCCATTGCATCCATCTCGTCTTCTTGATTCCGGTGGTATATTTACTTTGTCAAATGGAGTCCATATGGAGAAGATATCGCATTATGTCCAAAAAGTTAAACAGGCAAAAAAATTGATGACTGTGCAGTCCGTACAGTCCGTATAGACATTGACGTGGCATGTCCGTACATATGAAACATGGCATGTCTGTATGATGACATGGAAAGTCTGTACATGCAACACGTGGTAGGTCCGTACAGCGACACGTGGCAGGTCTGTACAGGACACGTGGCCGCTCCAGGGAGTGACACGTGTCAAGCAGATTTGGACTTTTTGGTGCACAGTTGGGCCAATCCAAAGGTGACACATGTCACCACTGGAAGGGTGACACATGGCACAAATGATGTTAGCATCTGATGTGATGACCGTACGGTGACATGGCTCGAATGACGTGGCAAGGTGACTGGACGTACGGAAGTCAACGTGGCAAGTGACGTGGGCGAATCAGCGATGGACACGCGACATATTCTAGTTGGTTGACATGGACAAATCATCGGTTGACATGTGGCATGCATCGGTTGGATGTAAAGGTGCCATGTGGCCCAATCATGGGCTGCCATGTGGCACCCCAGTATTGGTCTATTTCGTTTTGGTTTGTTAATCAAAATTTTTTGAAGTTGACCGGATTCGAACCGGTGACCTCCTCCTCCACTCTACGCCTTCACATAGACCATCGGACCAATGCGCCATTGTATGTTACTTAACATATGTATGGTAATTAATATATATATGTTTATATATTTGTGTATTGTGCGGGGGGTCAGGCCGGGGCTTAGCCCCGACCCCCGATTCTATGCATTGTTATGTGACCGCGGGGGTTAAATACTTTGACCGTTGCATATAGTGTGTGCGGGACTGTTACATATGGTGAGAGGGGGTTACAACCAACCGCCATGATTTCAATTATATATCCCACGGTCCAACGATGCCATATGACCATAATGCAGCGGAGCGCGCGGGCTAGGGGCCAGCGCTTAGCCTTTGGGCTAGCGCTTGGCCCTATTAAGCCATGTGACCTTACCAAGAGGGGCGCACGCCAAGACTTGGGGGATAAATCCCGAATTGCAACTATAATATGGTTATAAAGTGGGTTTTTAAACCACTTTTTGGGTTTTAACTATTAATTAGCCCATTTTTAATGTAATTAATCCATTTTTGGGGGTTATTGGGCAGTTTTGGAGCCTAAATTCGTGGAGGAAGTTGGAGATGGACAACCAACTTTCCCAGCTATATAACCAAGGCCTGATTGAGGCATTGGGGACAGCTTTGAGGGCATTCAGAGAAGAATGATGCTGAGGAGAAGCCAAGCCAAAGCCAGTTTGAGGCAGAAAAGCTGTTGAGGAGGAGACGTTGTCGAACCATTTCTGGAAGCTCCAGACGTCCGTTTCGTGTGCCATTTTCTTTGCATGGTTCTAGAGATCTGGATGAACATGACCAGATCAGTCTTGTAGCCATTTGGCATTACAGTGATGTACTTTTGAGATTTCAAACAGAAATAAAGAAGCCTCCCTCACAGAGAAAAGGCCCGGAGACGTAGGCAAAGTTGTGTCGAACTCCGTTATCAATCTGTGTGTTATGGTTTGTTGTCTTTTATTGCATTTCAGATCTGCACATATGTATATGGCTGTGATAAATCCTCTTCTTTCCTCATTCTTCACTAAGTTTTCTCAAATGGTTAATTAATGCATGCAAAATTAAACTCGACCATAAGTCATTAAAAGATCTGGCGGATCAATTGGCATCCAGATGCAAAGGCATATATTATAGAGGGG
>ML787541.1:226945-269304 GCA_009831015.1 Picea engelmannii | reverse complement strand
AGAAAGATGAGAAATTCTTTCAACATGGGATGGTTTAAGAATTCTCCAAAGTCGTGTTTCACTATGCAACATGTGAGACTTTGTTCTTTTTTTAAGAATGTTGGTTTTATTCTTTATTCTAGTTAAAGAAAAGAGATATTTGTAATGTTCTCGATTAGGGTTGATCACCTCGTTAGCAAAGTAACATCTTCCCCAAGACCCCAATGATTTAGCCAAGTCCTGACATCTTAATGGAAATCCCACTTGACCCTAAAGTGGTTTTGATTGGATTTTGAAGCAACCTTAGGAAGTCTCTTTTCTTCCATGGTTCTTGAACATCCCGTACCTAATCATAGCCATGCTCTTAATGGGGGATGGATTTGTCTCTATGAGGAGGATAGAATAGGGTGTATTTCTTTTAATTTTTATATTATAAGTTATAAAGCACTTTTGGATTTCCTCTATCTTTCTCCATGATTCTCTAAAGATGTCGCAACCTCAAAATTCACAAACATATAAGATAATAGGAGTGACGAGTGTCTCAAATAGGATTTTATTCTTATCCCCAAATTCAAAGGTCCATTGATTTGCATCCATTTTTGAGTCCATGATAAGCTTTCCACCCTCCATTTATCCTTTTATCAATGTTGTAGTTCTACATAAGTTTTTTATGAAAATCGACTTGGAGATATTTGTATGAAGTCACTTCCTCAAAGATGTTATTGTCATACATGAAATTGTTAGAAATTGACCACACCTCGGATCTGGTCCATTGTTTCTATAGTTATACACAAATTTAACCAATTTGAATTGTAAGGATAAACACACTGAAATGCCTAATAATTTAGCATAGCAGAAAATCAAAACTAGCAATTAGATCATACATAGATACACAAGAATCTTAAGCCCAAAATCATGTTCTTAAACCAAGAACCAATGTTCTCATGTACTAGGGAAAATGGCCCAATTTTACATAAAGTAAAATACAAAAAAACTTAAAACATATTGCAGAAACCTCCCTTGTTTATGTGCCAACGTTGTTGTCCTAAGGCTAAAGGTTAGGGCACTCCTTGCCCCCTCAAACCCTTATATTTCTCTACATTTTATCACTCAAGGTTAGTTGAGTTCTTCCATCCCTTATCCACTTTCCAAGACTATTTTAACAAACACCAAGTGGTTTTCCCAAAAAGGTTGTTGTAACAGTGTTGGAGATATTACACACACCTACGATTTTCTTTTCATTTTATTTTCCTATGTTTATTTGGTTATGTTGAGGGTCCCTTAGTCTAAGATATTCTCCCCTTATTGAGGATATTTTACCCTATACAAGGGTGTCACATACCCTCTAGTCAATTCTTAGTTACCATTCAATTAGACTAGTTGAGTGAAGTGTTGCATGTCAACATTTGTTTTATCACCAAGTGTCGCATGCTAACCTTGGGATCATCACTAGTAATATGCACTTGCATTGGGATCATCACCAGTAAGGTGCATTCCACATGTGTGAGTGATATTCTTATCATTTCACTCTGGTTTGACAAGTTAACTAATGGCTGCATGTCCAGTTAACTAGGACTTGGTGGCAGTTGACTCTAGTGACTGTTAGTGTGTGTCAGATCTCTCTAGAACACTCTTAATGCACATTGGTTTACCACTATTGTAATATTCCAGAAATAAAAAGTATGCAGAACAGAAATAAAATACTAGAAATGGAAGATGAACAACAATATAACCAGAACAACACCACAATAAGACCAATATGAAACCAAAATAACACCAGAAATAACACTTTGATTACTGAGAGAAATGTTCACTTGCCTCTTCGAGGGGGCAACCTCCAATTGAGCAGAGCTCTATTACAATAATATCCAAGCGAGGGTTCTCATACCCTCGACTCCTATTTATACTAAATATGTCTATAAAGAGAACCATCTAAAGGAAGATATTTCTAAAAGTGGAAGCTTCTATTACATTTTCTTACATTCAACGTATTCTACGTTATTGTAAGGCCTTATTAATATTGACCTTTATTACATTGGAATATATTGTTCTACCTACATGAGGGGTTAGGTCCCTAACATGTCCTTCCCCTTAAAAATAACCTTGTCCTCAAGGCTTGAGATGTGGAAATTGCTGCAGAATAGTAACTGGTTCCCAAGTGGCATTTGCTGGAGTTGTATCTTTCCACTGGACTAACACTTCCTTGATGGTTCGTTGATGCAGGAGACGCTCACGCTGGTCCAAAATGATTCTGGTTGTATCCAAATGGATCCTTCTTCCTCCAAATCTGGAAGGTTGGTTTGAGTTCGGCACTTAGTTCCAATCACCTTCTTTAAGCATGAAACATGAAAAACAAGATGTAGCTTAGAATGATTGGGAAAAGATAACTAATAGACCACCTGTCCCACATGCTTGAGAACGGTATAAGGACCATAAAATTTGGGCGCCAACTTCTGGCAATGGTCAGCCTTCAAATAATTTTGATTGTAAGGTTGCAGTCGAAGAAACACCTGATCCTCTTCTGCAAATTGACATTCAGAGTGACCTTGATCTTCTTTTTGCTTCATGTGATTCTCAGCCATGAAAAAATTCTCTTTGAGGGTACAGAGAATAGCCTCTCGAACTGTAAGTGTTTGGTCAACTGCCTGGACCTTCGAGACACCTAGTTAATACGAGAGAAATGAAGGTGGATTTTTTCCATATACTGCTTCAAAAGGAGTCATGTGGGTAGTTGTATGGTATGAAGTGTTGTACCACCATTCATTTAGGGGTAACCATTAAGCCCACTAATTTTTCTTTTCCGATGAAAAACACCTCAAATATGTTTCTAAACACTTATTGACAACTTCAGTTTGACCATTCATCTGGGGATGATAAGATGTGATGAGATGCAATTGGGTGCCTTGTAGCTTGAACAATTCTTGCCAAAAATTGTGGGTGAAAGTTGGGTCGTGATTATAAACAATAGAATGCAACATGCCATGAAGATTGAAGACTTGATCCATAAAAAGTTGATCCACAGTGGATGTTATAAATGGGTGTTGAAGAGAACAGAAATGAGAATACTTGGAAAGGTGATCAAATACCACCATGATGAATGATTTATTACCTAGTTTAGGTAAGCCTGTAATACAATCCATAGAGATATCCCTCTAATTGGTAGGTGGAATCATAAGCGGTTGTAGTGTGCTAGGAGATTTGACTGCTTCTCCCTTGTTGCATTGACACACATCACATTCAACCACAAAATTACGAACATCTTGTTTCATAACATCCCAAAAAAAAGAACGTTTGACCCTGTCATAGGTTTTGGTAAACCCGGAGTGCCCAATTGTGGGTGTAGCATGAAGCTCAGAAAGTACCGTGGATTTAAGTTTTGTCTATTTACTTAAATACAAATGACCTTTGTATCGAATCTCATCATAGAGCCAAGAGTACCCTGGGGAAACTAGAGAATTGGACTGCAATTGTTGTATCAGATGCGAACTTTTGAGATCATGTAGCCATTCCTAGTGAACGTCTTGGAGCCAATATGGTACAATGAAGGAGAGAGAGAAAAAGGAGCCTTCATCTTCATATTTTCGGGAAAGTGCATCTTCAACCACATTGTCTTTTCCTTTCTTGTAAACGATCTCATAATCATATCCAAAAATCTTAGTCACCCATTTTTGTTGCTCTCGAGAGGAAATGTATTGTTCCATAAAATACCTGAGGCTTTGGTGATCTGTATTAATTTGGAAGTGTTGCCCCAATAGATAAGGGCACCACAAATCAACGACATTCAGAATAGCTAACATTTCCTTTTCATAGATTGATTTGCCCAAATTTTGTTTAGACAGTTGTTTGTTGGTAAAGGCCAAAAGTCGACCCTCTTGCATAAGGACAATGCCAATACCTTTCCCTGAAGCATCACATTCCAGAACAAGGGCTTTTTGAAATCAGGAAGGGCCAGGACTGGAGTGGTGCACATGGCCATCTTCATGGTTTGAAAATCCTGAGAAGTTGCTGGAGTCCAAGTGAAATAATTCTTTTTAAGGAGTGCAGTGAGAGGTGCCGCAATCTTTCCACAATTCTTAACAAACTTGCGATAATAACTTGTTAAGCCCAGAAATCCACGCAAGATTTTGAGAGTCTTTGGGTGAGGCCAGTCTTTCATAGCTTCAATCTTTTTATGATCGACCATGACTCCATCCTTTCTAACAAGATGACCCAAGTACTCGACTTTTAAGTCACCAAAATAACATTTAGATTGTTTCAAGAAATGTTGGTGCTGAGAGAGTAGATGGAGAACTTGGTCCACATGATCAAGATGGTTTGTCTAGGTTTTTCTATAGATGAGTATATCATCAAAGAAAACTAATACAAAATGACAGAGAAAAGGACGAAAGACATGATTCATGAGGCTTTGGAAGGTGGAGGGGGCATTACACAAGCCAAAGGGCATGACTAAAAACTCTTAGTGACTCTCATGAGTTCTAAAGGAAGTCTTAGGAATGTTTTCCTCTTTCATACAGATCTGGTAGTAGCCAGAACGAAGATCAAGTTTAGTAAAGAACTGGGTGCCACTCAATTCATCCAAGAGTTCATCAATGACAAGAATGGGAAATTTGTCTTTAATGGTGAGTTTGTTGAGGGCACAGAAGTCAGGACACATGCGCCAAGAACCTTCTTTATTCAGGACCATGACCATAGGAGAAGAGTAGGGTCTCATACTAGGGCAGATAATGCTCGTGTTAAGAAGTTCTTGAACCATTTTCTCAATTTCATTTTTTTGGGAAACAGGTTGACGATAGGGAGGGATATTGGAAGGAAGGCTTCATGGTACAAGGGGAATGGAATGATCATGAACACCATGGGAAGGAGGGAGTCCCTAGGGAGTGTAAAAGACCACTTGATGTTTAGAGAAGTGATAGCTTTGTTGCCCCAAGGTCCACCCTCACTCACAGGATCTTCTTCTACTCGGACCGAAGAACTCCAAGGTTCTTCTATTTCCCTATCGGGAAATCTGCACCCACAGTTCTCTTTGGTGCGATCCTCCCTTCTTTGATTTCGGAGGATCAGAACTCGCAACTTCGCAAGTTCTTGGTTCATCGCTGGACTCTCGAATCCCTGAGACCCGAGATGTCAGTCAACGCTGACTTCCTCTTTCCTCTATCGGGACTTCGGCTCTATCACGGCTTCGCTACTCGCGATACCAAGCACTCGGTTCTTCGACTCCCGAGTCCTGATGCGCCGAAACTCCGATACGATTATATCATACTTTCACTCCTCGCAGCCTCGCGTCTTCGTGACTTGGAGTACCCGATATTTGGGCTCTCACCCTGCGAACTTCCGAGTTCGCGAGATCTCCCGATATCTGCCACCTGTCTTCCACTCACTCCTTCGGTCCCACACGCTACCCTTTGGTTATCGGGATATCGCGTCTCGCAAGATCACAATTCTTGTTGCGAACTCAAGGAACTTCACCTTCCGAGTCGCCGATACACGATACGCGCGTAGATCCAATGATCCTTGTGACTCGGATCGACAACTCTACCCTTCTTGAGCTTCGAACCTCTTCCAACACTTATGCTGTAACTACCTTGCACCTCTGGAAGATCCAACAGTCCATAGAACTTCGTGAAATCTCCTTAGATGATTTCGTCCGTCTATTCTTCCTTTGATAATTCTGCAAAATGAAATAAGAGCTTCCTCCTCGAAGACTTGTCCACCTGCACGCAAGCTTTCAACACTTGCTCGAACGCTTCAAGCACAACTTCTCTCTGTCATCCTTCCTCAAATTCGAAGGTCTATCCCTTCCTGAGCTTGTTCTCGACTTCAGTCTTCAGAAAGAAAACCTTGCATGCACTCCTTGCGACAAATATTCAACAACGCTAAGTGTTGAAGGCACTCGAGTCTGTGCACTCCTGCAGCAGCAGTCTTTCAAGATTTGCTCAGGTTCGTAACCCTGAGGCTTTTCCTTGGCCTACGCACTCCTTGCACGACATTGTGCCTAACTGCACCTTCGAGGAAATGAGAACAAAGGTTATCTCTAATTGAACCCTTCTGTCAACGCACTCCTTGCGGACAATTCGACTGCACTCCTTGCAGGAATCCTCTGGCGCAATTAGAGAAACAATTGAAACTCATTCACTCACCCTTTCAGACTTCAATTCAACCATGAAATCACATAAATAGCATATAAAAGCAAATGCTTGACAGGAAGCAAACATTCATGAGCATAACATCAACACATAGATAATAGACACAACCATGGATTTGAATCAAAGCTTTCTTCTATTAATTCAATATCTGTACATGGGTGTTCTTCATACATTTCTCTGCACGCTCTTTCTGCTGCTCCTATTCTTGATAATCTTACAATGGTACAATGAGGGTGTCTATATCCATTTTCCCTCTTTGACTCTAAAGCTGTCAAATCTAGAATTTAAAATCCTATCTACCACCATTAACTAAAATAAATGTCGTCTATCTACCTAAGGACCAGAGCTATCCGCTCAAGGTCCATTACAATATACAAAGTGCGCCACATTAAATTTTCTCATTAATGTTCACACAACAGTTTCAAGGTGAATTCCAAAAAGAAATTCGTTGGCTTGTCCAGCTGTCCTCCGCTCCATGCTGGCTCGCTTGATGAGTTGGTGATGCTCCTACATCATACTCCCGGGCTTGAAAACTTTCATGGGCTCCTGTGCATGAGCTCCTGTACGGTCTGTCCATGCGTTTGTATCTCAGCTTCAGTCTCCCAGCTGGCATCTTCAACTGGATGATTCTTCCACTTGACCAGATACTCAAAGTATTCTTTTCTTCTGGTCTTCTTACCCACTCGCTTGTCCAGTATGCACTCCATCCGTGGCTTTTCTGCTACTGGCAATTGCTTCACCCACTGGATCACTGGTTTCTCAGTTGCAGTATCTGCTTCTCCAGCCCTGTATGGGTATAAATATGCAATATTGAATATCAGAGATATTCCAATGCCATCTGACAATTCAATCTCATAATCGTTCTCTCCGAATTTTCTCAAGACCTTGCATGGCCCGATTTTATTCATTTTCATCTTGTTGTACGTTCCCCTCGGGAACCTTTCCTTCCTCAAGTGTGCTAGAACTAGATCACCAACTTCAAACTGAAGTTGTCTCCAATGCTGATCTTCTCTGCGCTTATATTCCTAATTTGAATTTATCAGTCACTGCTTCACTCTGCTGTGAAGTTCCTTCATTGCCTCAGCAAATTCTTGTGCACTAGCACTGCTAGTCGCAGTCTTTTCTCCTCCCGGCTGCAGCCCATATACAACCTGAAATGGACTCTTTCCTGTACTCCGTTTCCCTGAATCGTTGTACGCAAATTCTGCCTGTGGAAAGATGTTATCCCAACTGCTATGGTGCTCTGTCACCAAGCTCCTCAGCAAGTCTCCCAGACTCATGTTCACCACTTCTATTTGTCCATCCGTCTGACGATGATAAGAAGAACTAAATGCCAAGTTAGTTCCTATATTCTTCCATAAGGTACTCCAAAAACGCCATATGAATTTAGTGTCCCTGTCCGAAACTATACTTTTCGGCAATCCATGAAGTCGAATGACCTCCTTGAAAAACAAATTCACGATCTGAGTCACATCGCTGGTCTTCTGGCATGGGATAAAATGTTCCATATTAGAAAACCGGTCCACTACTACAAAGACGGAATCAAATCCTCTTTTCATCCTCGGAAAACCCAATACAAAATCCATGCTTATCGCCTCCCATGGTCTCTCTGGTATGGGCAATGGCTGATAAAAACCCTCATTCTGCTTCTTTCCCTTCGAATGCTGGCAAATTCTGCATCTATCAACGAACCTCTTGACATCTGCTCGCATCCCCGGCCAAAAATATGACTCATTCAGCTTCACGAATGTTTTTTCATGGCCAAAGTGTCCTGCTAATCCACCGCTGTGCTTCTCTTTCAACAAGTTCTCCCTCATGGAGAAAATTGGAATACACAGTTGATTGCCTCTGAACAACAATCCCTCCTAGATCATGTAATCTATCCACGAGCTTCTGTATCTAAGAACTAGATTCTCAGATGCTTCATACGCTTCTGCAAAATCTGCATCACCTGCGTACATGTCCCTGAGATTTTCAAAACCCAATGTTTTGACTCAAAATTCATGCAACAACAAAGACTTCCTGCTCAAAGCATCAACCACTTTGTTAGCAGTACCCGAAATGTTCTTAATCACAAATCTGAAATTTTGCATATACTCTACCCATTTTGCATGTTTCTGATTCAACTTATCTTGTTGACTCACAAACTGTAATGCATGATTATCACTGTACAATACAAATTATTTCGGGATCAAGTAATGCCTCCACTTCTTCAGTGCTTGTATGATAGCATAAAATTCCTTATCATACGTGGAGTATTTTAGTTTCGCCTCATCTAGCTTCTCGCTGAAATATGCAACTGGTCTGTCTTCTTGACTCAAGACCGCTCCTATGGAAAACCCACTTGCATCACATATCACCTGAAATGTCTTCTGGAAATTCGGTAACACCAACACTGGTTGTTCCGTTATCTTTTGCTTCAACAGATTGAAGCTCTTCTCAGCCTCTTTTGTCCAATGAAAAGACTTATGCCGCTTCTTCACTGTGTCCATCATTGCTACGCTAATTCCACTAAAATTCCTAATGAACTTTCGGTAGAAACTAGCCAAACCATGAAAAATTCTCACCTTAAAAACATTTCTCGGTGATGGCCAATTCTTAATCACTTCTATCTTATCTAAATCCATCTTCAATTCATTCGTCGATAAGACAAATCCCAAGTAAATGAGCTATGTCTTCATGAATGAAGATTTCTTCGTATTAATCAACAACTTCTCTTGCTGTAGCTTCCTCATCACAATGGCCAAATGCTTCAGATGTTCAGCCTCTGATTTATTGTAAATCAGTATATCGTCCAAATATACGACGACAAACTTCCCAATGAATTCCCTCAGGACTTCATTCATCAGCCTCATGAGTGTACTTGGTGCATTCTTCAAGCCAAACAGCACGACTATCCATTCATACAGTCCTTCATTGGTCTTGAAGGTTGTCTTCCATTCATCACCTTCCCTCATGCGAATATGGTGATATCCTCTCTTCAAATCTATCTTTGAAAAATACTTTGCCCCACTCAGGCAATCCATCAAGTCATCCATTCGCGGCAGTGGAAACCTGTACCTGATGGTTATTTTGTTGATCTCTCTTGAATCAGTACACATTCTCCAGCCTCCATCTTTCTTTGGACTGAGTACTGTCAGAACAACACACAGACTCAAGCTTTCTCTGAATAATCCCTTGTCCAACAATTCCTGGACCTGCCTCTTGACCTCTTCATTTTCTTGCGGCGTTAACCTATACGCAGCTTTGTTTGGCAAACTAGCTCTTGGTATGAGATAAATATGATGACTCACACTCCTCATCGGTGGCAACGAACGAGGTAATTCGTCCACTACGATGTCAGCGAAGTCTTCCAGCAGTTCCCGAATCTCATCTGGTAGATCATCCGCTCTTGTGCTAGTCAGAACAATTCTCGGCTTTCTGACCACAAAGAACTGTGGATCTTCTTTCTTCTCTACCTCTGTAAGAAGTTGCATGTTGCTCACTTCCGGTTTCACCTCCTCATCCTTTATCGGAAGTAACCTGTGCATCCTCCCATCCTTCTCTAAAGTATATGTGTTCATTCTTCCATCATGAACCACATTTCTATCATATTGCCATGATCTACCCAGCAATAAATGACATACATCCATAGGAATGACATCACAAAGTAATTTATCATTATATCCACCTATCTTGAATTCAACTAAACACTGTTTAGTGACACTCATCTGATGTCCCTTCTGTAGCCATGAAACTTTGTATGGACTCGGGTGATCACTCATCTCCAGCTCCAACTTTTCTACCATCTCGGTTGAAACGACATTATCTATGCTACCGCTGTCCACAATAACCTTGCATACCCAGTCCTTGGTCTTGCAAACTGTTCTAAAAAGTTTGGTCCTTTGAGCTAAGTCCTCCACCTCCTTCCCGGGTGTTAGGAGAACTTTACGCATCATTAGTGACCTTCCGCCTTCTATGTCTTCTGTCTCAACATCCTGCCTCCGTGCTTCAGTGATGTGAGCTTCTCCAATGTCCTTCTTTTTCTCGGGACACTCGAACGACCTGTGCCCATTTTTTCCACATGTGAAACATGTGATTACTCCACCTCGACCTCTTCCTCTACCTCTAGTATGAGGAAAAGTGTTTGTGTCATCATAATCTCCTCTCTGCTCTGTATGCTGTCCTCTCTGTTCAACATATGGTTGTCCTCGCTATGAGGTTCCACCTCTCTCAATATTACCCTGAGGTTTCTTCCATTCCTCCTTGGGTTTCTGGTACTTGTCCTGGGAAACTACTTTGCCTCTGGGCTGAATTCTGCCTCGCCCTCGCTATCCTTGCTTATGGCTCAGCTTCTCTTCAGCTTTTAGAGCCATCTGATAAGCATCCTCCACCATCCTGATGGTAACCATGCTTAATTCATCCTGAATGTCATACCTCAGACCATTTAGATATCTAGCTACCTTCTCATCATCGCTCTCCTGATGACCTGCTCTGATGTTCAGTCGATAGAATTCCTCAGTGTATTCTCTCACTGTCATCAGCTTCTGTCTCAGGTTCTGCATCCTCCTAAACAGAGTAATTTGATAGTCTCTTGGGATGAACTTCACTTTCATCTTCGTGATCATCCGATCCCAACTCTTGATCTTTTGCTTGCCTTTGCAGCATCTGTCAGCTTGTATCTCGTCCCACCATAATGTTGCATGTCCCTTCAAGAACGTGACAGCATGTCTAACTTTCTTATCCTCTTCGATATCCTCGTAATCGAAGTAGGTGTCAAGAGCTCTAATCCAGTCTAGAAGCTCTTCTGCATCCAAATTTCCCTCATAGACTGGAAGGTCCATTTTTTCCTTCACACCCATTCTGGCAATGGCTTTTATCAATCGCTCATTGGCCGTATCTTTGGCTGCCACTTCTTCTTGCTCTTCGGCTTCAACTTAGCCTTCGGAGTCACTTAGATCTCCAGCACTGGTTGTGCATCTCTGCGCTGCCTCCATATCTTCTAATATCGCTAGGAGATCACGCATCTGTCTCTCCATTTCTGGATTTCCTGTCAGCCTGCCTCTTCTTCTCACCTCCCTGTCTTTTGGGTCAGGTGACTGTCTTTCTCTTCTAGGCGGAATGATGAATTTTATCTTCTTTGCTACAGAAAGCAAAGAACTTCCCGCTCTGATACCACTTGATCGCTTCGCTGCCCCAAGGTCCACGTTCACTCACAGGATCTTCTTCTACTTAGCCTGAAGAACTCCAAGGTTCTTCTATTTCCCTATCGAGAAATCTGCACCCACAGTTCTCTTCGGCGCGATCCTCCCTTCTTCGCTTTCAGAGGATCGGAACTCGTGACTTCGCAAGTTCTCGGTTGATCGCTGGACTCTCAAATCCCCGAGACCCGAGATGTCAGTCAACGCTAACTTCCTCCTTCCTCTATCAAGACTTCGGATCTATCGTGGCTTCGATACTCACGATACCAAGAAATTGGTTCTCTGACTCCCGAGTCCCGATGCCCTGAAACTCCGATACGATTCTCTCGCACTTTCGCTCCCCACAGCCTCGCATCTTTGTGACTTGGAGTACCCGATATTTGGGCTCTCACCCTGTGAAATTTCGAGTTTGCGAGATCTCCCGATCTCTGCCACCTGTCTTCCACTCACTCCTTTGGTCCCACATGCTACCTTTTGGTTATCAAGATATCGTGTCTCGCAAGATCACAATTCTTGTTGCGAACTCTTGAAACTTCACCTTGCGAGTCCCCGATACACAATACGTGTGTAGATCCAATGATCCTTGTGACTCGGATCGATGACTCTACCCTTCCTGAGCTTCGAACCTCTTCCAGCACTTACACTGTAACTACCTCGCACCTCTGGAAGATCCAACAGTCCACAGAACTTCATGAAATCTCCTAAGATGATTTCGTCCGTCTGTTCTTCCTTTGATAATTCTGCAAAATGAAACAAGAGCTTCCTCCTCGAAGACTTGTCCACCTGCACACAAGATTTCAGCACTTGCTCGAACGCTTCAAGCCCAACTTCTCTCTGTCATCCTTCCTCAAATTCGAAGGTCTATCCCTTCCTGAGCTTTTTCTCGACTTCAGTCTTCAGAAAGAAAACCTTGCACGCTCTCCTTGCGGCAAATCTTCAACAACGCTAAGTGTTGAAGGCACTCGACTCTGCGCACTCCTGCAGTAGCAGTATTTCAAGATTTGCTTAGGTTCGCAACCCTGAGGCTTTTCCTTGGCCTGCGCACTCCTTGCACGACACTGTGCCTAACTGCACCTTTGAGGAAATGAGAACAAAGGTTATCTCGAATTGAACCCTTCTGTCAATGCACTCCTTGCGGACAATTCGACTGCACTCCTTGCAGGAATCCTTTGGCTCAATTAGAGAAACAATTGAAACTCATTCATTCACCCTTTCAGACTTCAATTCAACCATGAAATCACATACATAGCATATAAAAGCAAATGCATGACAGGAAGAAAACATTCATGAGCATAACATCAACACACATAGAATAGACACATAACCATGGATTTGAATCAAAGCTTTCTTCTATTAATTCAATATCTCTGCATGGGTGTTCTTCATACAGTTCTCTGTACGCTCTTTCTGCTGCTCCTATTCCTGAATATCTTACAATGGTACAATGAGGGTGTCTATATCCATTTTCCCTCTTGGACTCTAAAGCTATCAAATCTAGAATTTAAAATCCTATCTACCACCATTAACTAAAATAAATGTCGTCTATCTACCTAAGGACGAGAACTATCCGCTCAAGGTCCATTACAATATACAAAGTGCACCACATTAAATTTTCTCATTAATGTTCACGCAACGGTTTCAAGGTGAATTCCAAAAAGAAATTTGTTGGCTTGTCCAGCTGTCCTCCGCTCCACGCTGGCTCACTTGATGAGTTGGTGATGCTCCTGCATCAAGAAGATGGATTGGAGGTCTTGTGGCATAGAGGGTGTCTCAGTTGCTTGTATGGCATGGAGTTGGGAAATAATGCCAGAATGACATTTTTTTAGCAGCTTTTCCGTGTGATGGGAACTAGTGATCTCAGGTGAATCGACGATGATGCCTTGGAACTTATATTTTTGGCCCTCCTAGTCGAATTTCATGGTTAATTCCTTAAAATCCATGAGAATGGGACCCAAATTCCTTATCCATTCTGCACCCAAAAAAATGTCACAATTGCCCATGTCAATAGAAAACATATGAGATTTCAGGTGGTAGTCACCAATTTGGAGACACACATTTTCACAATTCCCTCCACATTTTATAGAGCTTCCATTGGCAATCATGATTTCGAAATTATTGACTATATGGATATAGAAATGAGTTTCTTGGGCAATGTGGCTATGAATAAAATTATGGGTGATTCCACTATCAACAAGAATGATGACATTCCTATGCTTGATGTAACTAATTAGCTTGAGGGTTTGGGGAGCAGAGAAGCTATTGAGAGCATTTAAGAAAATGACTGGTTCTACTTTGGGAGGGTCTAAGGGAGGGGTTATATTAGTGGGTTTAGGTGACTCAGACACAAGGGGATCTTCAACATCCTCTTCCAAAACATCCTCTGATATGGCCATAAAAAGATTTTGTTCCTTACAGTTGTGGACCAAAAAATATTTGTCATCAAAATTATAATAAAGGCCTTTGAGTTGGTATTTAGCCATTTCATCCCTGGTCAATTTTTGGATATTTAGTGAAGTAGAAGGAGGACTGGGATTTACTGGTTTAGTGCGAGGAACAAAGGAGGGTTTCCTATTTTGAGAAGAGACAACCTGTTGTGCTTCCTTAGCTCTTTTAGTAGCCTCCACCCAACTTTGAGGCTGAGCCATGAGGACATGGGCATGAATCTCATCCTTGAGGCCACTGATAAAACATTCTCGGAAAAAAGCATCAAACGTGCTCTCGATATGAAAAACGAGTTGGTCAAAAGAAGCTATAAAGTCTTCCACTATGCCAAATTGTTTCAATTTTTTCAAATGGCCTAAATGGTTGGTATCAGTGTCAAAGAGTTCATAAATCTCTGCCACAAAGTGTGTCCAAGCAATATACCCTTGACAGGAAGTTTTTCTCCATTGCCACCATTGCCAACTTTCTTGAACTAGATGGAGAACACCATACCGGAGTTTGGCCAAGTCATCTGTAATTCCATACAAAGATAAATAATGTTCCATTTGAGTGACCCAACAAGTGGGATCTGAGCCATCAAATTTGGTCACATCCAACCGTGGAAGGCATAAGTCACACTGGAAGTGATGGCGTTGATAATTATGGTAATGAGAGGAAGTTTCAGCTTTGGTATGCAAAGGTGGATCAGATAAAGGGGGATCTATAGCGATATGTAGCTTGGTGTAGATCATAGAAATGACAGATTCAAGATGGGTAGTCATGTCTTGTTTGAGGTATTATTTAAATTCGATGATTGATGTGGTGATGGAGGAATGCATGTTTTGATTGATGGTGGAAATATTGGAATTGAGTTGTCTCACTTCTTGTTGGGTCTCTGTCAAATTAGATTGTAGGGTATTGAAGCGAGCTTCCAAGTCTTGGCTACGGGTATGATAACAAGGGAACCAAAAAGGGGCATGTGGGGTCAAATTTTTTTATGAAAAATTATAGGTATCGATGTGATAAGGGAGAAGAGATAAATCCAATGTAATAGGTCTCAAAATAATGGTATAAAAATTTCTAGACTTTTTTTTTTTTTTTTTACACCTGCGGAGTTATACTCTGGTCTGAAGAATAATGCGGTGATGAAATTCCCAAATGCTTAACCAGGAAGAAATGTGTCGTGATTTGGCAACTCAAACAAAGATGCACGACAATAGATCTTGTATGTTATATTTTTTGTTTCTGTCCCCAAGGGTTAGGTATTCAAGGGTTCTATAGACAAGGGTTTGCCTTGTGCTATAGCTCTTTGATATACGTGCAGGGTCCAACAGTAGTACTCGGACCAATATCTCAGGGAACCAACCAATGAGGCTAGACTATGCCCTTAGCCATACTACTCGACTACCCAGGTACTAGAGAGTATCTTCTTGAGTGTTGTTCTCGGTGGCACTATAACAGTCAGGCGACCAATTGGTTTATCTAAAGAGGGCTTCAAGAAATATAGGTCGATCTTTATATAGTTTTTGTCTGATGAGCCACCACTCGAAGGGGTACCAACAGGGATTAAAAGGGTGACCAACAGATGTTCTCTTAAGTCCCACTTGTATTTCCTGCGTTTATGAATCCATCAACCAAGGGTTTATGCATGTAATGACAGATCTCTGTAGCTTAAAGATGTTGGAATATGTATCTACCCTAAAAAAAAATTAACCCACAATTTTATGCAGAGGAAAGTGCTCTGATACAACTTGTAATATTCTAGATATAAAAACTATGCAAAACAGAAATAAAATGCTAGAAATGGCAGATGAACAATAATATTACCAAAACAACACCATAATAATATTGATATGAAACTAGAATAACACCAGAAATAACACTTTGATTACTGAGAGGAATGTTCACTTGCCTCTTCGAGGGGGAAACGTCCAGTCGAGAAGAGCTCTATTACAATAATATCCGAGATAGGGTTCCCATACCCTCAACTCTTATTTATAATAAATATTTCTATCAAGAGAACCAACTAGAAGAATATCCTTCAAGAAGCAGAAGCTTCTATGAGGTATTCTTACATTTGACTTATTCTACCTTATTGCAATGCCTTATTAATATCGACCTTTATTACATTGGAATATATTGTTCTACCTACATGAGGGATTAGGTCCCTAACAACTATGGCGAGTTAGTTGTGCGATACAGAGTATATCACTTATATTGTATCGCTTTTCTCATTCGATTAATTGAGATTCTTTCATTATTTCCTCCATCTTTTGTCTTATCTTCACACCATTTGCAAGTTGTGTACATTTGATTTTTAGCTATATCTTATATGAGGGTATCTTAGAAAATCTATATGGTATTAGATCCCACAGTGTTCCAACAAGGATCATCAACAACACTCTTTTTCATGTACCAAATATGGAACAAAGCAACAGGAAAGATGGAATTTCCCGCATCTTCCATTCTAACGCCATACAATTATTTCTAATGGAAGAGAAGAATTATACTCAATATAAGGGAAAAAAGTCTGGTATCGAATATTCATGGCCATAGAAGTAGAACCCACTTCAACATTGGAAGAATACAAATACCTAAATCGCATGGACGAGTCTCACTATCTCCTATGCATGATTATTTCTCCCCACCTGTGGTTTCACATAGATGCATGAAAGACACCAAATGAGATATGGACCACCTTGGAAGGAATCTTTGGAAAGCAGGATGAAATGAGGGACCATTTGCTTGAAGTAGAACTAAACTCCTTGGATCTGAAGAAATTTGACAATTTCCAAGATTTCTTCACCAAATTTAAATCTATCCTCCATGTATTGAAAGACTGTGGTATCAACAAATCCAAATAGGAAAAAAAACTAATTCTTGCTATCATGGAAAAACTTGGACCAAAATTTAGTGTATTTGTCTCCACATTTCATTCTACCAGATTCATCGTAGGAGCAACCTGGACCATGCCTTCATTGTCATAGTTTATTGATGCTTTGACACAAGAACATGATAAGCTCATTCATATGGGAATAATCAAGGGCCCAAAGGCATATTCACTTGTTGTGCATGACGAAAACAACTCTCAAAATCCTAAATTAAAAAGGAAAGGAAAAGAAAAGGCACATACAAATACAAATAAGGAAGGGTACTCCAAACCCTTCAATGATTCCTTTGGTTCCAAAGGTGGAAAAAGAAATCAAGGGAAGAAGTGTGGTTACTACAATTGCAGGAACCATCTAAAATCAACTTTCTTGAAGAATCGAATTGACCAGATGGCTTAAATTCTTCAGAAAAACAATATCAGGCAATTCATTCCCAAGGTTTCCAAGAAGAAGTCAAAATATCAAGCCCCGAAGAAAGGAACTCCTCATGCATTCATTTTTGTACATTCTTCTCCTAACACTTGGATTGTATATTCATGCACTTGACATCATATGGAAAATAAAAATGATATTATATCTTCTCTAAATACATGCATGGGACCTCCTATCCTCATGGGGGATGACTCTCCATTCGAGGTGACTGGAAAAATAAGAGTGGAATTAGATCATGGAATATTTGAGAATGTTCTCCATGTTCCTCAACTTTCCATGAATCTGAACTCTCAGTGCGTTGGAATGTAGTTCAATACTGAGAGGAGGGGGGTGAATCAGTATTGATAACTTTTATCAAATTTTAAATAATTATTTATTAACTTTATTGAACAACAAGAACTTCAGTAAATAACATCAAGTAATATCCCTAAGGCCGAACCTAATTGCAAATGTAAATACAAATGTACATAAAATGGTGAGTTGATTTGATATCATTTTGGTATGCACATTCCATGGCATAGTGTGTGCATGTGTTGCGCAGTAAAATGAGGAAGTGTGCCCATTCCAGGATACCATGCACAGCATCTTAAGTGCACGCGATGTAGAGGCTAGGAACCCTTGTCTATCTGATATGTTTTATAGGTTGGTGAGCCAGTATTATAAGCTAGAATGCTTATGTTTCGATTAGGCTAGAGAGCCTAGATGTTAAAGGCCAATGTGTATTGTTTTTTACATATCTCATATTTAATATAAAATACATTGTTGCGCATAGACCAACCATGATAAAAGAGATGGGGGACAAAAATCCACTAGTTAGGGAAAGGGAAGGGGTTAAGTTAAGGAGTATTATATTAATATTTAAGCATATAGGGGCTTCCGCAGTACAAGATATTAGATATTATTTTTGGGATTAACTACGTAGTGTAAGTCATTAATCTATGACCAATATCCATGAGTATTAGTCGCAATTGACCAATAATTCTCGTGATTTGAATAGTCCACTTAGCACTCATTACATTGGGTGAGGCTCATAGGGGTGAAGAAATGGGTTTGAAACCAACGAAATGAATCACATAGCATCACTCATCACTTACGAGGCTTGCACCCAGTAACCAGGACTTCCCAGTTGGTCACCCATCCCAAGACGCCTCTGGCTCAAGCACGCTTAACTATGGATTTTTTCCCACAATCAAGCCCACTTAGCTTGCTACCCCATTTACAAAACCTTAGCAAGTATTGTGCCTTATGAACTACCCAGTTAGAGCTCCCTTAACTCTTATTATTTAAGCATATAGGGGCTTCCTTAGTTAATCCCGAAAATAATATCTAATATATTAATATTTCTTAAATCATAAAGTATGGATAATTATTTTATCCTAACTTCTAAAAGTTGGGGGCAGGTGGGCCAAAATAGCTTTCAACGTGACAAGTGTCAAGTTGGGGGAATGCATACATATTGTTGGACTTAGTTCATTTCGAAAGGGGGATTCATCATTTAGACCATCATCTTTCCCTGATTCATTCATCACCGAGATATATAGTCAATTATCCAAGAGTATTAGCAACCATTTTGAGATATCATTTGTATCTTCATGAATTTACTTGAACTCGTATCCAGAGCCTTCTATTGGGTAATTGTTAGCTTGGGAGTGGGATTGAAGAAGTGGGTTGTCAGGCCCGTGGAATATTGAAGTGGCGGGTTGTCAGGAAAGTGAGCAATTCTCTGGGTGAGGGAATTGTTGGGGATTGATTTCCCGAAGGTGCTAAAGTACAACTGTAGGGATCTGAGACTTCCTATCTGGCCTGTTGCTGAAACCCTAGAAGGGAAGTGGGGCAGCCGAGGGAATTTTGAGCAGAGAAGGGGCACACTTCCTTGGGTGGGACAAGCATGTGGGGAATGAGGGATTGTAGGCTGTTAGTTGAGTAAGCACCTGAGACAGAGTCTTTGCTATTGTTCATGAGCCTTTAGCCTGGATAGGAACCCCTTTGCCCAGGTGGAGTTTAGTCCGAACTCTGGGGTGACTCATTGTTGAGAGCGATGAACAATGTGGTCTAAGGTTGGGAGGTTCATGGAAGGTCTTGACACAGTTGGTGATATTCTCACAAAGATAAGTGTCCATTGTGTGATTAATTTACTTGTTGCATTGTTATTCACGTGTTATTTTTATGGGTTTATCCTATGCATGATTATAGTTGTTTGTATGCTTATGGGTATTGCATATATATGTTTACTACTATTTCGGTGTGAATTCATGAATTTACATAGCGTATTTGTCTACTCACGTTATATATATATTAAGCTTTCGCAAGGGTTCTGTGTGTTCATATGTTTTAATTGCATGTAGTTAGAAAATTATATGAGACATAACTTAGTTAGGATGCTAAGTATGTTACAGTACATTTCTCACAGAGAATGGATGTGTTCCATGGTGTAGCGTGGTCCGACATGAATGGTACAGTGAGAGGAAGAAGGGAAGATTTTCCAAGTCAAGTCAGAATACACAAATAAAAGATTTCGCAAAGGCAGTGGAGGCAGACAGGCGGCTGGGCATGGATGGGCTGAACCTGATGTTCGAGATGGTGCTGGCATATGGGCCTTAGGAAACTAAATGGTCTGCGTCTGGCTTGTTGGTACTCTGCTCATTCGATTCCTTCGGCCTCTTTTCTCGGGGCTGCTCCAGCAGGTCACCTAAACGAATAGGCTTCCCGAGGGTTGGAATTTCAAAGTTTAAAGGCCCGTCGAATTTGACGATCTACACCACTACAATGTCTCTTTTGCCGGTTCCAAGGAATAAAGTTGACGGTTGCACAAAATTAAGGGCAATTTTCACGTCAAATTCCATCCCTTGAAGCATCGATTACCCTATATTTACGGAAATCTTGGAATCATTAAGCTTGGACTATGAAAATATCAATGCCCATTTTGTCAGTCTACACCACCACATGCTCGTTTTGTCGGTTCCTTGGTAAAAAGTTCACGGTTCACAAAATTTTGAACCGGGTAAATTGGCCGATGACAAGCAATTTACCTGTCAAATTCCATCATCGACCAATTTGCCTGTCAAATTCCATCCCTCTTCCATCCCTCCTGCGCCCGATTCAGTCCCTTAGAGCATTGATTACCCTAGATTTACGGAAAGCTCTGACGATTAAAACATCAATTGTCGTTGGTAAATCAGTGTAAACACGGTAACCTTGGTATTATTAAACTTTGACGATGAAAACATCAATCTCCGTTGATAAATCAGTGTAAATATTTTAGTTGGGAACAAATTAATTTTATAGCACAAAGGATATTTTTTAACACATAAATTGGTTATAAATTTCAATTACGATGAGAGTTTTATTCTGATTTAAGTTTGTATATACATTAATCAAATAAACACAGAAGAAAATAAAGATTAGATGAAAGTTAATTTTACACTGAAAAATGTTTCTTTAACACATAAATTTATCAGAAATTTCAAATATAATGACTATTTTATTGTGATTTAAGTTTGGTGTATAATGTTTTTTCAATTTTAACTTCAATTAAATAAATTTTAATATTTTTAAAATACATTTTTAATATATATAAATAAAAAATAAAATAAAAATAATAATTATAAAACTAAAAGATAAAAGCCCATTTGGAATGATCGACTAAGTGTTTGCCATGTGGAAGCCTCCATATCCATTGATGTGTATACAACGATATATGATATAGATGACAATTGTGGTGGATACAGGGTGGCCAATATCCAGTTTGCTAGGCAACATTGAATGCTCAGGCATATATAGTATTCAATGTTGGATAGCAAGCTGGATATTGTTGGCCGTGGATGCAGTATTGTGCCCATATTGTTCTGGATCTTGTTTCCCATAACTGTTAAAGTCAAAGTCAAATTTAGTAATAAATACAAATAGAGTTTTATTCAAAATGAGTTTTTATTGGTACTTATTATGCAAGCTTCTCTTACTGCATGCATTTACTATGCCTCCACTGATGTTGAATAGATTTATGTATTCAAAACCTCAATTTAAGCAATGTAAAATGGTGATTTCTCAAACAATTACATTATCTAATTAGATAATAATTACAAAAAATATCAAATACAAAAATTCGTTTAGTATCAACCATTGAAATTTTCCATATAAACAATATATTCAAAATAATATCAAACTATTTTAAAATAATAAAATAATATCAAGAGGATTTTTACCTTTTTTACTTGAGGTTTCTACAGACTTCTTTGGGGTTTTGAACGGGAATAATACTTCTCTTTGATTTTTACCTTTTTTACCTAGGTTTCTCTAGGATTTTAGGAAATTGGTTTTGGCTTCTTCAACAGGTTGAGCAATTGGACATCTGAAATGAGGTGAGTCACTTTTTACTTTGATTCAACTTTAATTTTACACAAAGAGATTTAAATATATTTTATTTATTATTTATTTTAAGTTTCATAAGTAAAAGTTGATTTGAGAGACAAAGTCAATCCATAATATTAATTGTTACATTTTCTGTTCCCTTCTTTTCAATATGAGCACTCCACCACCTATTCCAAAAGTTCATCCTAACAAGGGGAGGCCCCCCAAAATCACCCTAGAGATCCTTTACGATTATATGGAATCAGTAGAAAAAAGAAGAGAACAAAGAGATGCCAAAATCCAAATAGAGTTAGAAACATTAGAAAAAAGGAGTGAAGAAAGAGACGTAAAACTCCAAATAGAGCTAAAGGCAATGATTGATAAAAAAAATTAAAGATACCATTCAAACTCAAATAAAGGATAGATTCTTAGGGTTCAAGAGTGAATTGCAGATAATGAAGTATAGAATTCAAGAAATGGAAAAACATAAACAATCAATCCAAGAAAGAGGGGTTGAAGAAAATTACAACTTGAGAGATAGGATTAAAGAGCTAAAAGAAAATCTAACCAACAATTTGACCCTCAGTAATATGGAAAACAAATTGGATATCAAACGCATCAAAGAGGAAATGAATAAGCTAATCAAACTGGACCATGAGCATAACAAAAGAGCCTTGAACCTCATAATTTTTGGTATAAAAGAACAACAAGAGGAGGATACACTAGCAATTGTAAAAAAAAATTAAAAAATAAATCACAAATTGATACAACTTACATGATAGAAACAAAGAAGCTAGGAAAAATAATTGATCATAAAGATAGGTTGATCCGTGTCAAAGTAAGTTGTAATGACCATAAATATAGCATACTTAGTAAATCTCTGAGCTTAAAAGGGTCAGGAATATTTATAAATGAAGACCTCATTCCCGAAGACCAAGCTGAATTAAAGAAGGAAGTTCAAAAGGTAAAAGAATCGAGGAAAGAAGGAAAATGAACAATAATTAGAAAACGAAAAGCTATTGTTAGGGATAGAGACCAGAAGGATAATAATAAATATGAATTTGGGACACTCATAATCCTTTTAAAGGTCCTACAATTAATATATTTTGAAATCCATTTTGAATTATTTTGAATTTTGATAAAACTTTAAACTTTAAA
Source organism: Picea engelmannii (assembly GCA_009831015.1). Classification (NCBI taxonomy): domain Eukaryota; kingdom Viridiplantae; phylum Streptophyta; class Pinopsida; order Pinales; family Pinaceae; genus Picea; species Picea engelmannii. Next base: position 246,756 of record ML787541.1, on the reverse strand, counting down.
TATTGTATAATCTATTTCAATTTTTTGGGTGATCTAGAGTTTTATGGCTATACATAAAGAAAACGTGGTTCAATTTCATTTTATTGTAATTAAAGTTTATTAATATATTTTGAAATCCATTTTGAATTTTGATAAAACTTTAAACTTTAAATATTAATATTGTATATTCTATTTCAACTTTTAGGGTGATCTAGAGTTTTATTGCTATACATAAATCAAAAGTAGTTAAATTTATTTTTATTGTAATTAAAGTTTATTAATATATTTTGAAATCCATTTCCAATTATTTTGAATTTTGATAAAACTTTAAAGTTTGGTGTAATCCTCAGTTCTATAGCTATACATAAAGAATCAAAAGTAAAATTCTAAAGAATCATAAGTAATCATTTACCTTATTAAGGTGCGATAGACCAATCGATCTTAGTGGACGTTAATCATCATCATCATCATCATCATTAATGAGAAAGGGAATGAACAGTGGAACAATTCTCCACACTAGAGTACTTAAGATTTATTATCAATAACCTTAAAATTATATTATTATTATTGTTATTATATTTTTAAAATTATTTAATCATAAGACAAAATGAAAAGAATTTAATTCAATTCTTTTCCAATAATGAAATCCTATCAATTTTTTTCCACAATAAATCTTAAAATTAAATTATTATTATTATTATATTTTTAAAATTATTTAATCATAAAACTATATAGAAAATGAATAAAGTGTGCCCTATTCAATCTCCTAAAACATTACATTGATTACACTAAGGAAACCTTGGATTTATTAAGCTTTGTCGATGAAAACATCAATTGCGTTTGATAAATCGTCAACATGGTAAAGACTGTAACCTTGTAATTATTAAACTTTAAATATTTTAGATGGGAACAAATTAATTTTATAGCAGAAAGGATATATTTTAAAGATAAAATATATGAGGCAAACAACACGGTGAGGCTATGCTCACTTCTGTATTCTTCAATGAAGATGGATTACATCTTTATATAGGAAAATAATCTCCCAAGTCGGCTACATGCAAACCAAAGACAACTAGTCTCTTAACTAAGAACTGACTCTTAACACGCCTACAACTGACTCTCACAACTGAAGCTTTTAACTGGCGCTTACAACTGGCACTTTCAACTGATGCTTTCTCCATGATTTCCAAGTCTCCCCCTTAATGGAGAATGGATTGACTTCTACACCTAACATCTCCCTAAACAGTTCAAACTTAATCTTTCCAAGAGGCTTAGTGAAAATATCAACAACATTTTCACTAGTATTACAATACACATGAGTTATTTCATTTGACTACAACTTTTCTCGAACAAAATGATACTGACCTTCAACTTGCTTTGTCCTTGCATGAAAAAACGGATTCTTTGCAATATTGATTGAACTTTGATTATCACATCTGATCTTCATAGGTTCCTTTCGTTCTTCTCCAACATCTTGAAGAAGTCTTCTTAACCAAACAACTTCACAAGTTGCTACACACAAGGCTTTATATTCTGCATCGGTAGAAGACAAATATATAGTAGGCTACTTTTTACTGCTCCATGAAACAACCCCGGATCCAATGCTGAACACATATCCAATGGTTGATCTTCGATCATCCAGATTGCCAGCCCAATCAGAATCTGAATAACCTGTCAACTCAACATCAGATGCATCAGTATAATTAATACCATAATCAAGTGTACCTTTTAGGTACCTAAGTACTGCCTTTGTTGCGTTCCAATGGATTTCATGAGGTTTCTCCATGAACTGACTTAAAACACTCACAGAATATGAAATATCAGGTCTGGTTGTGGTGAGATATTTCAGACTACCCACCATCTATCTATACATAGTGCCATTCACCTCCTTCGAACCATCATCACAAGAAAGTTTCACATTCTGTTGCATGGGAACAATAGAATACTTACACTGATCCATTTTAAATATCTTAAGTATTTCTCTGATATACTTACTCTGACAAACAAAAGTTTGGCCTGCATTTCTCCAAACTTCAAGACCTAGGTAGTAATGTAACTCACCAAGATCTTTCATTTCAAATACCTTTGATAACTTCTCCTTGATTTCATCAATTAACTTCTCTGCATTTCYTATAATTATTAAATCAGCAACATATAATGAAATCAATACTATATACCCATGTTCATCAAATTTGGTATACAGATTTGGATCACTTTTTCTCTGCATAAAACCCTGTTGAAGAAATAAAGAGTCTATCTTCTCATACCATGACCTAGGTGCCTGTTTTAGTCCATACAATGCTTTCTTTAACTTATACACAAAGTGTTCCTGCCCCTTTTCAACAAACCCTTCAGGTTGAGTAAGGTAAACCTCTTCCTTTAACTCACCATTCAAAAATGAAGATTTAACATCTAACTGATGCAACTTCCAATGATACTTTGTAGCTAAAGCGATTAACATTCTGATAGTATTCAATTTAGCTACTGGTGCAAATGTTTCAACATAATCAATACCTTATGTTTGTGAATACCCCTTTGCAACCAGTCTAGCCTTATACTTATCTATACTACCATCTGATTTAAACTTGGGTTTGTATATCCATTTGCATCTAATGAGCTTCTTATGTTTAGGCAATTCAGTCAATTCCCAAGTATTGTTTTTCATTATAGATTTATATTCTTCTTCCATTGCATTTCGCCATTCATCATGTTCATTAGCTTCATCAAAATTCATGGGTTCTATGACATTTGAAATGCTACTCATTAGGGCATAGTCTTTATACCTTTCAGGAAGCCGAATCTATCTTGAAGATCTTCTAAACTGATTATCTTCCTCCCCACTTTGTGAAGATCTGTCTTCACCTGTAGGTGAACTGTGACTGCTAGAATTGTTCGTATCACTGAGTCCTTCTTACTGTTGTTGTTGTTGTCGTTGTGGGGATGGTTGTTGTTGTCGCTATGGGGATGGCTATTGCTGTGTGGGATGCTACTACTGCTGCTCTTCTTTAACTCCTTCATCAAGAAGTCTCTTCCATTCCTCATGACTGTTGTCATCATGATTTCTTTCTTCCTTCTCATGGAAAAGTACATCTCTACTTGCAAATACTTTGTGAGTAGCAGGATCAAAAAGTTTGTATGCTTTAAATTCATAACAGTACCCAATGAAAATACATTTAGTGGCTTTAGCATCCAATTTCCTCCTATTCTCCTTTGGAATATGTGCAAAAGCTTTACACCCAAATACTTTCAAATTCTTAATTGCAGGTTTGGAACCATACAAGGCTTCAAAAGGAGTAACATTATCAAGACACCTTGTTGGACTTCTATTCTTTAAATAAACTACAGTATTTATGGCTTCAGCCCAAAATTCATTTGAGAGATTCTTACCTTTCATCATACTGCGTGCACACTCTACCATAGTTCTGTTTTTCCTTTCAGCTACTCCTTTTTGCTGTGGAGTGTGAGGTACTGTAAACTGTTGTACTATTCCATTATCTTTGCAATATTTGTTGAAGTCCCTTGATTTATACTCTTCCCCTTTCCAAATGTGAGAATGGATAGGACTTCCAGTGCATGCAAACTTTATGCAAAATTGGAAAAAAAAACACCCTTCTCTTCCACATGATTCACGATTCTCCAACAAACAAAAAAAAAACATAGCATGCATGTAATGATTATGATAGGCAGGGTCGACGTGCCTTCCACTTTTACAAATTGAAGTTTAATGGGGCTCCAAAAAATCACATTTCACCGCAAAATAATAAACGTTTAACTTCTCGATTTTAACACAGCCTGCGCCAACAACAAATGTTTCCTCACCTCACGACTTACTTGACTATGGGGAGTTTGCAGCTCTCGGGTACTCCAACTGCGGGAATGTCCAAATAGTTTTGCATTGTAATGCTATCTTGGCCATGGAATTCTTTTTGTTTTCTATCCGTGGAAAGGCCGAGTAGTATGCCTCCGCACCCTACTAGAGGAGGGACTTGCAAACTTCAAGAATTTTCGCACTTCTGAGGCTATGCTCAATTCTGTATTCTTTAATGAAGATGGATTGCATCTTTATATTGGAAAAGACTCTCTCGAGTCGGTTACATGCAAACCAAAGAAAACTAGACTCTTAACTAAAAACTGACTCTTAACATGCCTACAACTGACTCTCACAACTGAAGCTTATAACTGGCACTTACAATTGGCGCATTCAGCTGACGCTTTCTCAATTATTTCCAAGTCTCCCCCTTGATCTGAATGGAGAATTTTGATGGATTTTCCTATCTTCTTTTCCACCATGGTTCTAAATTCCTTAAAGTACTCGAAAACATCACTTTTTCGTCTAAGGAAGTAAACCCATGTGTATCTCGTGCAATCATCAATAAATAACAGAAAGTAAAATGCACCTCCTAAAGACCTAGTCTGCATAGGCCCACAAACATCAGTATGGACAATATCTAACACATCCCTCTTTTTCTTATCAGGATTAGAGGAGAATTCATCTCTATGCATTTTTCCTAATGCACATCCATCACAAGAAACTTTCTCATTCTTTAACATGGGAAGTCCTTCAACCATATTCTTTTTCTGTAATAACAATAAATCAGGATGATTGATGTGTCCATACCTTTGATGCCAAAGAATCTCTGTTGGCATAGTGGAAGAAGTCAGTGCATGATGTGATTTGCTGGTAACATCAAGTTTGTATAGACCTCCTACTCTGACACCCTTTGCAACAGTTCGGAAGTGGTCCAACAGATCCTTCACTATGCAATAATTCTTTAAGAATTCAACCTTCAAGTTCTGATCTGTAATGGTGGACACAGAGATCAAATTTTTCTTTATTTCTGGCACATACACCACATTGTGAATGTGATGAACAGTACCATTCGTCAATGTCACAAGAATGTATCCATATCCCTTGATCTGATGAGCGCGGTCATCTCCAAGATATATGCTGGCACCATTCTGTGTTTCTTTAAAATTAGCATACCACTTTTTATTACAAGTCATATGTACTGATGCTCTGGAATCCACAAACTAGGCATCAGAATCATCCGTTTCAGTAGATAAAGAAGTGTTAGACACAAACAGCCTAATATCCCGTGAGTCAAAATACGTGGGTTCATCAATATCATCACTAGCAATAAATAATCTGTGATCTTGATTTGAATATTTTTCTGCATAATGACCTGAATGTGTTCTAGGTTTTTTCCTAGTCTCATCACTTTTCCTCTTATGACAGTCTTTAACCATATGTCCAGGTCGACCACAATAAAAGCAACTCTTTGACTCATTCCTATCAGAGTGCATACCTTGATTTGGATATTGTCTTCTTTGCGATGAACTTCCTCTCTGCCATGAACCGCCACTCTGCCATGAACTGCCTCCTCTACCTCTTACTCCTGATCTCCCTCTCGCAGATCTATTATTTGACCATAGTGCCAAATCTTTACTCTGAGGCTTCATATTCCCACGCCTCTCTTCCTCTTGCAACAAAATACCTGTCAATTCTTCAAACGTAGGAGGTTTCTCCCTTGCTACAAGACCTGTTATGAACATATGATAATCTTTTAGCATACCATTTAAGGTAATAGTCACTAGATCAGTGTTGGAAATAGTTTCCCTTATATTTACTAGCTTGTCTTTCACCTCTTTAATGCGACCCAAAAATGAACTAACAGATTCATTTCCATCCATCTTAATGCCTAGCAATTTAGTTTTCAGGAACAAAATGCGATTTGTGTTGCTAGTTTCATACAAAGCTTTAAGAGTTGTTCATGTTTAAGTAGAATTTGTAGCGTCTCTAATATGTGGAATTATGCTATCTTTAACTGACATGCGCAACAATACCTTTGCCTTGTTTTCGCGCTTTTCCCAGTCTTGGATTTGTGTTGTTGTCGCACCTGTAGCCGCATCAGGTTTCAGTTCAGTTCCATTCAAAATGTTCCAGATACCATAGCCCTCCATGAGCGTCTGCATCTTGAATTTCCAGTTAATGAAATTCGATCCATCTAGCTTGTTGGCTTTGTTGAGGCAGGTCTCTGCCAGCGGATTCGTCATCGCTGCAATTTAGTCTCTGCAAGAAAATCACCAAGGATATGCAGCTTTTTGTCGCTCTTTCTTCAGATACCACCGATCTGACTCAAACTCAGCTCTCAACTTTCACACACAAAATATCACAAATAATATTCTCTTGAATAAACTTTAATATCCACTTATACTTCAAAATAAAGCCGAGTTTGAATAAAAAACCACTTCACAATTTCTTAAATCTCTTACCCTCCTTAATAAACTTATTTATAGTCCATATAAAATTTTATACTCCACATGCATACGCTTTATCCACTTTTAATAATAATAAAAAGTGAATAACTCCCTTTTTCTTATTTGCATGTATAAGAGAAAAACTTCTTATTCAAATCTCACCACCACCATGTATAAGTTTTGAATGCACTTTTATTTTTAAATGCTCAAAAAAATAAAAGGCACTTATGCATGCAAGCTCTCTCACCACACATGCATTCAAAACCTCACGACCGTACGCATGCATTCAAAACTTCACTCACCATTATGCATGCAAGCTCTGTCACCAGACATGCATTCAAAACTTCACTACCACACGCATGCATTCAAAACTTTACTCACCATGAAAACTTCACGGTTAAAAATAGATGCCCACGATTGGTAGCTCAACTTGGTTATGAATTAAACTCAACCTCACGCTCCAACCTCACGCTGCACCCAAACTCATGCACCAGCCTCACGCATTCAAAACCTTCACGCTTGCTCCCAATCTTACACTGCGTGCTTCAATATTTGTTGTCAAACTCTACGCTCCTCCTCAAAATGATATGCAGTCGGCTCATGCAAGTGCTTTCATGCTTCACTGGCTTGCTGGGAGTCCACAGCTCTCATGCTTTGATACCAAGATAAAATATACGAGGCAAACAACACGGTGAGGCTATGCTCACTTTTGTATTCCTCAATGAAGACGGATTACATCTTTATATAGTAAAAGACTCTCCCGAGTCGGCTCCATGCAAACCAAAGACAACTAGACTATTAACTAAGAACTGACTCTTAACACGCCTACAACTGACTCTCACAACTGAAGCTTTTAACTAGCGTTTTCAACTGACGCTTTCTCCATTATTTCCAAGTTTTAACCGACAAATTGGTTAGAAATTTCAAATATGATGAGAGTTTTATTCTGATTTAAGTTTGTATATACATTAATCAAATAAACACAGAAGAAAATAAAGATCAGTCGAAAGTTAATTTTACACAGAAAAATGCTTTTTTAACACATAAATTTATCAGAAATTTCAAATATACTCATTGTTTTATTGTGATTTAAGTTCCGTGGATAGTGTATAATGTTTTTTCAATTTTAAATTCCAATTAAATAAATTTTAATATTTTTTAAAAAATAAATTAATATATATAAATAAAAATAAAATAAAAATAAAAATTATAAAACTAAAATGTAAAAGTCCATTGGAATGATCTATTAAGTGTCCACCATCTGGAAGCCTCCATATCCATTGATGTGTATACAATGATATATGATATAGATGACAGTTGTGGTGGATACAAGGTGGCCAATATCTACTATGCTAGGAAACATTAAATGCTGAGGCACATATCGCTAGGCAACATTGAATGCTGAGGCAGGTGGATTATAGGTAGTCAAATTTGTTAGATCCCATGACCTATAATCCACCTACCTCTTTTGTTGGGGTCTTGCTTCCCATAATTGTTAAAGTCAAAGTCAAATTTAGTAATAAATACCAATAAATTTTTATTTGAAATAAGTTTTTATTGGTACTTATTATGCAATTTGCATGCACTTACTATGTCTCTACAAGTTGTAAGATGTTGAATAGATTTATGCATTCAGAAACTCAATTTCAGCAATGTAAAATTGTTATTTCTGAAACAATTACATTATCTAATTAGATAATAATTACCAAAATTATCAAACACACAAAATCATCAAGTATCAACCATTGAAATTTTCCATATAAACACTATATCCAAAATGATATCAAACTATTTAAAATAATAAAAAAGTCTACAAAAGTATTAATGAGAAAGGGAATGAACATTCAACCATTTATCAATACTAACACTAGAGTACCTAAGATTTATTTTCAATGAACTTAAAATTAGATTATTATTATTATTATTATTATTATTTTAAAATTATTTAATCATAAAACCATATAGGAGTAATTTAAAAGGTCCACAAATTTAATCTTTTTTGAATGTTTTACTTTTTCATGAAACAAGTTTTTATTTGATAAATTCAGATTTTTTAAATTTGTATGATCCCATCTTTTTAAAATGGGTTACAAATTTTAAGGACAAACTTTTATGGTCAAAGTTTCCATCCATTAATTAAAGTTATCACTTCCAACAAAATTCCTACAAAAATTTCGAAGAACAAATTCTTAAGCTTGTTCACTTTTTAATTAACTCATATATATATATATATATATATATATATATATATGGTGATGGCGATGATGACTAGTAAACTCCATTGAGCAACATTGGTATATCTCATTTTAAAAATGTAAGGAATTACTTGGTTTGCTATACATGGATAAATCACCATAGTCTTCATGAGTTAAAAGGATAGGAAAGTTGATATTGTAACAAGTACTTTGAAATTGGGATATAATATGTGTGTACACAAGACATTTTTAGAGAAGTTGTTTTTCTTCTTCAACCCTATTAGTGTCACAAAGATGAAAAATTCTTTCAACATGGGATGGTTTAAGAATTCTCCAAAATCGTGTTTCACTATGCAACATGTGAGACTTTGTTCTTATTTTAAGATTGTTGGTTGTATTATTTGTGCTAGTTAAAACAAAGAGATACTTGTGATGTTCTTGGTTAGGGTTCATTGCCTCGTTATAGTATCTTAATAATCTCTTTTCCTCTAATTCTTTACCGCATCACAATTTCTCCTTAAATTTAAAAGTAATAATATTTTTAATATTATAGTTATTTTGCAAAGTAACATCTTCCTCGATGCCCCAATGATTTAGCCAAGTCTTGGCATCTTAATGGAAATCCCACTTGACCCTAAAGTGGTTTTGATTGGATTTTGAAGCAACCTTAGGAAGTCTCTTTTCTTCCATGGTTCTTGAACATTACATACTTGTTGGAAGCCACCCATTATTTTCGATTCTTACCACAATCAAAGTTTCCACAAAGAGACTATACATTTCTGTAGCTGCCATCACCTTCCATTTGTAAATGTTTATGTTTCTGAGTTTCGGAAAAATGACTGGGTTAAGCTTATCCTATTTGAGTTTTTTTTTTCGTTCGATTTTTCTTTTGCTCTATTTTAAATTCATGACTATAAGCATGAATTTAAAAATAAAACTTGGTCTTGGTTACATATCTTTTACCTTAGAAATATCGTTGTAAAAGGCACCCATATATGGTTTAAACTCAAGTATTATGAACTTATTGATTAATACACTATCAAAATCTTTATGTATTATGGGTACCTTGACTTCATTGGTTCTATAGTTTATTGTTGATTTAATTTGTAAAATATTTGAATGCACAAAAACGTTGGTTAAACAGTTGATATAATTTCATGAGTTAAATTGTCATATCAACATTTATATCAATTGGTACAAGCATGTTGTACCTATATTTTCAATTCACTGTGATGCCCTGAATATTAATGAGATCATTCATTATGGAAATTGGGGTTTTGTACTGTGGAGGGTTTGACACTCATCGTGGGAAATGGTTCATAGTTTTATGAGATTTCCGTTTTATTCATTTTCCCTAAATCTTATTTCCAAGTTATGACAGTCCCCAAACATTTCTTTTCTCATGCCTTTATAGTTCGCTTAGATCTCTCTATGTCGCTCGTCTGCTGGAAACCTAAACCTATCCCTTGTGATATATGTTGTATCCTTGTCACAGTGTTAATGGCACCCATGGTTTGTATCGAGTTGAATGGTGGCAAAGCTCTCATGTCCCATGATGATGATATAAATGAACTGAAGTCTCATGGGTGGGATGTGTTCCTCAAGAAGTTCGAAGGATACAATCTCTAGGTTGCACAAGCCTTTGCACAAACGTTTGAAGGTTTTAGGGCCAAGGTCGGGGATATACAGTTAGAAATAACATAGGATTTCATCAGCAAAGAAACATGATTTCCATTGAAAGGTGAAAAGTGGTTTAAGAATGCTAAGATAGATGATGTCCCATGGAGTTTATTCATGGCTTCCCTCAAATCCACTTGTTGTACAAAATGTATTCCCATTTGCTTTCTAAAACCTAGATGGCATAGTCTCATTTTAATTTTAAAATAGTTCATTACATGTGAAGGCCGATATGGGCTGGTTTTTCTGTACCACATTCGATTGATTATGATTTTCATAGGGTTTGAGTTGCATATGCATTTTTACCTATTAGTGAGCCTTTACAAAATGTCCAATCACTATAAATGACAAAGCAAAAATGCTCTGTCTGGTCTATTTCATCACAGACTCATTGAGATACTGTCGGTTTCTCACCTATCACAAATTAGTGATAGTTGGGAGGGTTTTCTGATTCGAAATGGATTCACCCAGGTCGATGATACAGTCATCCCTCATTTGATTGAAAAACCCAATTTCGACATAATAGTGACTGAAAGCAATATCTTCATGTCACTTGATGGCTCTGAATTCATTGAACCAGTTTCTGTTGTTGATAAAACCCTTGCGGATAAGGAATTAACATGTAGGTTTTCACCTAGAAGATCTTTGGAACAAGTAAATTACTAAATTAAAATAAAAGGACCATCATTTTCCTATGAACGAATCTAATTTAAACGATAATGATAAAACTATTGTGAAGAAATTCCATAAGGGAAAGAAACCACATAGCATGGATTTAAATTTCAGGAATAAGAATGTTGGTCGTTTGATTTCTAGAAAACTAGTAAATCGAAAGAGTAACCATATTAGATCGATCGATTCGATTGAGATCGATGATCGGTGTTCATATCGGGAGATAGACAATTTATTGGCTTGTAAAGACCCAAAAAATCAGTGTTCCAGGAAAGAGGTTGTTACCTAGGTTGAACAATATGACTTCGTGACTAATTTATGTTGGGTATGTGTTATATTCTTTGCATGAGTAGTAGGTATTGAGTGTATGCACTGAGCGCGTAGGGGGGGTGCAGGGGGGTGGAGTCCCCCGTGCGAGGGTTGGGGGCAGCGCCCCCGAAATTTTTTTTCTGCATCGGGACCGCATAATATTGAGGTGGTTTTCTGGCACATGGTTTCGTTGCCGATGGTTATCTATTTTTGATTAAGGAATTATGGTTTTGGACTAATCCAGGTCATTGGGTTAGGGTTTTGGATGCCGCTGGCTCCTATGTGTATTTTGTATTATAAACATTATAACACAATGAATGAATATAGAATATGTTGGTTTTACTGGTTTGGGTTTCTAGGGGAAAAATATATGTGTAATGTTTGTATTTTCCATTGTATCTTTTCTATTCTTTTACTGAATATTTGTTTGCAGTAGATATTGTACAAGGTTAGAATTTACATTTGGTATCAGAGCTTTATTGTCTTCAGGGGAATGCCTTTGTGGTCAAGGGTTTGGCTTGGGACTATGATAAGCCTTGTTATAGTGGGAGGTCTACGATATTTCTTTTTCAGGTGAAAATAAATGGGAAGAAATTCGACGATGGAGATCGAGAAATTTAATGGGAAAATGTTTGAGTTGTGGAAGCTCAAGATGCATTATTTGCAAGAGGACGTTCCCGAGAAAGAAATAGATCTCATTTCTCAAGCGGGAGATATAAGTCTAAGGGTAGATATAAATCTCTCGTAAAGTTTGTAAGGGTATGTTGGAGATGTGGAAAATAAGGGCACTATAAGAAGCAATGTATATCCAAATTTGAGAAAAAGAAGGGATCTCAAGAATCTTCTTCTATAGAAGAAAAGACCAACAAAGAAGAAGGAGGGTATGTGTACTTGGCCTCTTCAAGCACACATGCAGATCATGAGTCATGGTTGGTTGACTCTGGTGCATCCTTTCATATGACTCCCCACATGGAATAGTTCTGCAAATATGAAAGTTATGATGGAGGTAATGTTTTCTTAGGTAATGATTCGAAAAACAAAATCATAGGAAGAGGAAGGGTCAAGTTGAGGTTCATAGATGGAAAGATTAAAATAGTTCCTGGTGTTCTGCACATCCCAGGTTTGGCCAGAAATTTGATTTCTGTAAGAAAAACAGACGATGTTGGGGTAAAACCAATATTTGAAAAGGAAACCTGCAGGATGGTTCGAGGAGCAATGGTATTGCTGAGGGGGGTTCAGTTTGGAACTCTGTATAAGCTGCAAGGAAGAACTATTAGTGATGGGTGTAATAGTTCCATTGTTCCTGATATTGGAGTTGAAGAAGAAAAAACTCCTACAGTCTCTGGAGAAACGGTTAGGGTTATGTTGTGGCATCAAACACTGGGCATATCGGAGAGAAGGGTCTTCGACTACTAGACGGTAAAGGTATGGTTGAATGTATGTCTAACTTCTATCTGGATTTTGATTTCTGTGAACATTGTCTATATGGGAAGTAGAATCGAGTAATATTCCCCTCTGGTGCAACAAGGGAAAAAACAATTTTACAGCTAGTTCACAGTGATGTTTGTGGACCTGTGTCGGTCCCATCATTGGAAAAATCTGTGTACTATGTCTCATTTATAGATGAATTCTCGAGGAAGACTTGGATATATTTCCTCATGAATAAATCTAAATTCTTTGATAGGTTTAAAGAGTTTAAGTCTCTTGTTGAGAATCAAACAGAGAAAATAATTAAAGTGTTGAGGATAGATAATGGCAAAGAGTTCCGCGGAAATGAATTTGAAGAATTTTGTAAGAAGTGTGATATATGAAGGAAGAAAACTACTCCATATACACCTCAGCAAAATGGAATTGCATAAAGGATGAACAGGATGTTGATGGGAAAAACAAGGTGCATGCTCAGTGGTGTAAGGTTAGGAAAAGAATTTTGGGCAGAGGCAGTGGGTACTGCATGTTACCTGGTCAACAGATCACCCTCATTAGTGTTGGATGACAAGATTCCACAAGAGGTATCGAATGGTAAGGAACATTCTGTCACACATCTCAAGGTTTTTGGCTACATTGCATATGTTCATGTTCCAAATGAAAACAAGAGTAAACTGGATAAGAAGGATGAAAAATGTATCTTTATTGGATACAAATATGGTCTCAAAGGTTATAATCTTTGGAACCCAGAAACTAACAAGGTAGTGTATATCCAATATGTGGTATTTAGAGAAATTACTGATGTTGTTAAAAAGAATCCCTAGTAAGTAAGGAAGAACCAAATAAGATAGAGTTTGATTTAAAGGATGATAAATCAGACTGTACAAAAGAACATCAATCAGGACCACATTTTTCGGGACCGCATAATATTTAAGTGGTTTTTCAGCACATATTTCCTTTGCCGATGGTTTTCTATTTCCTGTTAATGAATTAGGGTTTTGGACTAATCTGGGTCATTGGGTTAGGTTTTTCGATGTCATTGTCTCCTATATTTATTTGTATTGTAAACATTGTAACACAATGAATGAATATAGAATATGTTGGTTTTCTCTGTTTGGGTTTCCAAGGGAAAAATCTTTGTGTAATGTTTGTATTTTCCATTGTATCTTTTATGTTTTACTGAATATTTTTTTGCAATAGATATTGTACAAGGTTAGAATTTACAATTTACTCCTGTGTCTTAAGGGAAAATAAGGTTTTTCAGGTATCAGTCACAACCTGAAACAATAGGTAAAAATGAAGCACTGTTTGTGGATTGTTTTCTACGTCGGTCTGCGATTACCCCAGTGCACTATGACAACTGCCTCGACTGGATAGAGCGTTATTATAGAGACATTCTGCTCTTACAACCTTGTTGGCAGTGGGTAAATGCACACATGATACCAAGACAACTTTCTCTGGGTACTAAACATTCCTTCTAGCAACGAAGCAATGTCAAGTTGAGAGGTAGTAGGTATATTCTTTTAAATCAAGTTTTATGGAAGTATACATCATTTGGATACAACTATTGGATAGGATTAAATCATTTGAGTGGGTTAAATGACATCCTTATTGAGGCTATGGATGCCTACTGGCAGTAGTGGCTTTGTGAATGGTATTGAATTCCTTTCATAAACAAAATGACTCTTTGATTAAAACACAACTTCAGGTTATAACCCTCTATAAAAGCATTATTTTCTTCTTTTCTGATAATTTTCTATAAATCTGAGCTAATATTAACATTGTATAATATTAAAGTGGATTTGTTTCAAAGCAGCTTAAAATTATATCCAAGTCTTATTCTTATTACCTACGATGAAAGTTTAATAGGTCAGAGATAACTACTTCACCCAGTGAGTCACCATTTGTTGAGCCCCAACAAACCTCGTTTTTATTTTTAATTAAAACCCAGGGTCCCTCGAAATTTTACTTGGATTCTTCATTTTTTTCCCTTTGAATTGATTGGATTGGTATTGGTTTGCTTTGTTTCGAGGTTGGTTTGAGTTTGTATTCTTTTATTTTGTTTGGTTTGGGTTTCATGAAATTCAAATGCCATTATGTTTTTGTTTCTACAGAGTTTTGATGTTGATAGACGAGCTTCATAATTTGGGAGTTTGTTATTACCTCTTCCTTATTCAATTTATCTTCTATGAGAATGGCTTGATTGAAGACTTGGATTAATAACAATGATTTTACACGAAGAACATTTATTGTGACACATCGTTTCTATGTCATTTGCTCAAATTTGATCAATTTTGAATGAGGGAGAAATGAACATAGAAATCTTAATTTAAACGAAAACCTTGATTTTTATCAACATTTACTTTCATTTAAATTATGATTATGTTTTCATCTTTTTCTCATTAACAATAATTTTCAAAAAAATATTTGGTAAGTTTAATTAATTAAATTATTTTGTTAGTTTGCATCTCATTTCAAATAATAATAATAATAAATAAAATAAAATAAAATAAAAATTATCTATCATTTGTTTGATTTTGTGAAAACCCAAAATTAATATTTTTCTCCTCTCCATCAACTGAAGCTTATAGAATTTTAAGATCAATGTTTGTTTAAAACTTATAGTTAGTTTAAATTCATTTTTTATTTTATTGTCCTATATTTTGTTTTATTTACAATTTTTAGGCTATTAATTTAGGTTTCTTTTTGTTTCACGGGTTTATATTATCAGTTATTTTGTACAGATCTGATCATGGTTTGATTTTATTATCTAAATACATTCAAGATAATTGATCCAAAAATAATATTGGATTGTCGCAAATAAATTATGAACAAAAAAATATAAGATTTAGAAATGCGCTCAAGAACAAACAACCGATTTTGCAGGACTTGTTTCAGTCAAACAGTAAGGAATCTGAAGAAACGGTTGAAAACCAATATCCAGAATGGACCCATTTAGCTTACACGCGAGAATTTTCCCAAACAAATGCACAATTTGAGAGATATCTATGTCTCTTTACGAGGCAAATTTCAGGTGGCAGAAATTATTAGTGACGCGAAATATCAGAGCCATGGGGATCCAAGAAATTGAGAGGAGAATTTTTATCCTTTCTCTTTTGTATATTATTTATTTTATAAACTTTTTTTCTTTTCAAATGGAGTAATAGATAGTTGGAATCTTTGGGGGAATGGACAAGTATTTTCAAAGAAGAATATGGAGTTGCAGATTGCTTAATGGTTTTTGTCCTGTGAGTAAAATGGTTTTATTTTCATTATAATATCTTCATATTCTTTGAATAATTGATTATGCATTGATTTAAATTAGCTTTACTCTATTTTATTAATCCATTGTTAATTGTTATCATTTATATATTATTTTTTTCAATCTTTAAGAGTCTATTATCCCAAAAATTATTCCAGGACCATATGATGAACATATTTTGTAGAAACTATATGAGAAAGCAATTTACTCTTTGGCTTTCGTCCTGTGTAGACTTTGCAGTGTTTTTTCATTGCCTTCTCTTCTAATTTCTTGATGTAAACTGTTATATGTGTCGAATTAGCTTTAGTTAGTTCTGCACATAATATTTTATATCATGTTTTTATTTATGTTGTTCATTATCTTTTGGTTTAGTTTATATCTGTGACTGTGTTGGGCCCCAACAACCCCCTTCTTTATTTTTAATCAAAATCTAGGGTCCCTCAAAATTTTACTTTGATTCTTTGTTTTCTTCCTTTTGACATGATTGGATTGGTATTGGTTTTCTTTGTTTCGAGGTTGGTTTGAGTTTATATTCTTTTCTTTAGTTTGGTTTGGGTTTCATGAAATTCAAATGCCATTTTATTTTTCTTTCTACAGAGTTTTGATGTTGATGGACGAGCTTCATAATTTGGGAGTTTGTTATTACCTCTTCCTTATTGAATTTATCTGCTATGAGAATGGCTTGATTAAAGACTTGGATTAATAACAATGATTTTACAAGAAGAATGTCTATTGTGACACATTATTTCGATGACATTTGTTCACATTGATCAATTTTGAATGACGCAGAGACAAACATACAAATCTTAATTTAAACGAAAACCTTAGTTTTTATCAACTTTTACTTTCGTTTAAATTATGATTCTGTTTTCATATTTTTCTCATTAACAATCATTTTTACAAAATCATTTGTTAGGTTTAATTAATTAAATTATTTTGTTAGTCTACATCTCATTTCAAAATAAAAATAAAATAATAATAAAATAAAAAAAATTATCTATCATTTGTTTGATTTTGTGAAAATCCAAAACTAATATTTTTTTCTTCTCCATCAACTTGAAGCTTCTAGAATTTTAAGATCATATTTGAAAAGAGAATGTAAACAATGTTTGTTTAGACCTTATAATTAGTTTAAATTTATTTTTTATTTTATTGTCCTAGATTTTGTTTTATTCACAATTTTTAGGTTAATAATTTAGGTTTTTGTTTTGCTTTAGAGGTTTCTATTATCATTTATTTGGAACGGATCTGATCATGGCTTGATTTTATTATCTAAATACATTCAAGATAATTGATCCAAAAATAATATTGGATTGCTGCAAATAAATTATGAACAACAACATATAAGATTTGGAAATGTGTTCAAGAACAGATAAATGATTTTGCGGGACTTGTTTCAGCCAAACAATAAGAAATTTGAAGAAACAGTTGAAAACTAATCTCCAGAATGGACCCATTTAGCTTACGCGTGAGAATTTTCCAAACAAATGAATGATTTGAGAGATATTTGTGTCTCTTTACGAGACAAATTTCAGGTGGTGGAAATTATTAGTTACACCGAGACTGTTCATTTCATTCATTGTATAAATATATGAGAAATCTCAGAGCCATGGGGATCCAAGAAATTGAGAGGACGATTTTTATCCTTTCTCTTTTGTATATTATTTCTTTTGTAAACTTTTTTTCTTTTCAAATAGAGTAACAGATAGTTGGAATCCTTGGATGAATGGACAAGTATTTTCAAATAAGAATATAGAATTCCAGGTTACTTAATGGATTTTGTCTTGTGTGTAAAATGGTTTCATTTTCATTATAATATCTCCATATTCTCTAAATAATTGATTATGCATTGATTTAAATTAGCTTTAGTCTATTTTATCAATACATGGTTAATTCTAACATTTATATAATAATTTTTTCAATCTTTAAGAATTTATTATCCAAAAAACTATTCTTGGACCATATGATGAACATATTTTGTAGAAACTATATGACAAAGCAGTGTACTCTTTGTCTTTCGTCTTTTGTAAACTTTGCAATGTTTTTTTATTATCTTCTCAAGTAATTTCTTGATGTGAAATGTTATCTGTGTCGAATTAGATTTAGTCAATTCTGCACATAATATTGTATATCATGCTTTTCTTTATGTTGTTCATTATCTTTTGGTTTAGTTTATATCTATGATTTATCATCTATTCAAGTATTTTGAGTTTACATCTGATGCTAGATAGTCGGTAACACCATTCATGTGAATTGGAATTTCTTTCATTTTCAGTTCTTGGACAATTCAAGATCACATGATATATCATTATTTGTCTTTCTGTCGTTATAAACTCGCTCCATAATAGGAAACACTTCCTTGAATTTCTTCAGGAAGTATTGTGTTTTTTTTTATCATAGGTTTACATTTGACATGGGTTAAGAGGAGCTCATACAAATACAAAAAGATGAATTTAACTTAGTATTGTTGAGTGAGAGGTTAGTATGTACAATGCTTTCTTTTATTCAGATTTGTTTATATATGAATGAGACGATGATTGCATTAATTAGCTTTAATAGTTTTTGTGTCATTCTTTCAATCGTATTCATTTAGTATTTATTTCTTTAAAATATTTAAAACATCAAAAGATTATTGTTCATATCTTGTTCAAAAACTTAATTAAACAATCACTTTCACAAGATTTTATTTTAAAACTTGTAAACTTGTTCATAATCATTGTATATTAACGCTATAAGATAAACATTTGTAATTAGTGTATCGATTGTTAAAGTTATAGCTTTCGAGTAGTTTATTTCATTTCATTGTTTTAGGACCCTAGTTGGCTAACAGAGCCATTAAATCCATCAGGTTATATCATGTCAAACGAATTTGATTGATTAGACAATCCCAGTCCAGATCTATCCTTCCAATTGAGGGTGTTCCACTTATGGCCGTCAACAAATGGCGCTAGAAGGAGGGTCAAGGGTTGAGGTAAATTCTTCTTTTGTGTCATCTTGAAATGCACTAGAAGGAAGGTCGGATTGATAAGGTGGCCTTTTAGGAGTCTTTGTTTTGAATTTATTTAATTTCCCATAGCTCCCCAAATCACTGTGTTGGAACATGTTTTCCACTTCTCATTACCTGATATTCCCAACAAAACAGGCTCTCTCTTGTCCAAACTCACCTTTCATGGTGGGGGAATGTATCTGAAAAAGACCATCTTAATAAGTTTTGGTGTAAATGCATCAAGCATGATATTTCTGATTTAAATGTTTTATGCAGATTCTTCGCTTTTACTTTCACGGGTCGGATTAAAAATTGGTTTCAGTCTTTTCCAACATATCATATTATTGAATTGTTTGAATTTGTAGAGGAATTTTTTAGATTCTTTTTAAATCTATGATTACAATCGAGTATGTGTGGCTTGGCACGAATGAGCTAAACCTGACGTCCGAGATGGTGTCGGGATATGGGCCTTAGGAAACTAAACGGTATGCATTTGTCTTGTTGGTACCCTGCCCATTCGATTGCTTCGACCGCTTTTATTGGGGCTGCTCTAGCAGGGCACATAAAATAATGCGACTTGGAAGTAATGGAGATATTAGCTAGTTGTTAGCACCAGTAATAAGCGCGTGTTATAAGCGCCAGTTAGAAGAGTTAAGAGTCAGTTGTCTAGTTGTCTTTTGGTTTGCATGTAGCCGACTCGGGAGAGTCTTTTCCTATATAAGGATGTAATTCGTCTTCGTTTAATATCAAGAAGTGAGTGTAGCCTCACCGTGTTTGTTTGCGTGGTATATTTTATCTTGGTATCAGAGCCACGGGAGTGAGGTGCGGAGATTCAAGAGGTCCGCAGGTCTCTCCTCGGCTAGGGTGCGGGGGAATACTACTCGGCCTTCACGCATACAATTTTTGAATGTTTTGAAAAATTCCCGCAGGCGGAGTGAACAGGGGGTGTGAACTGCCCGCAGCCATAGTAAATCCCAATTTAACACTGCGTAAGGTGAGTTTAATTATTTGTTTAGCAAATCGTAAGTTTGCATGCATGCAAATCGAG
>ML787541.1:188832-201349 GCA_009831015.1 Picea engelmannii | reverse complement strand
TAAATTTAACATCAATTAATTACACAAACATAACAGTAACTTCTACTTGATTTCAGAAAATTCAATAATTCCTTTTAATTTAGCACATACGCATGTTAAATTTATCAACGAATATTAATTTTATAACAGAATAAAAAAAATACATAAATTTAAAATACCTTGGTCTGATGTTAATCCTTCGCTTTCCAGTTGCCTTGTTGACCTTCCTGCTACTGCCTTGCCCAACTTGAAGGCACAGACCAACTCTGCACAAAACCGAGTTTCCAACTTGCCAACTAGGACAACTACCTAGCTCTAGGATACCATATGGATATCCTGGCCCCCATGTCCAAAACCCCCAACAAACCGGTGCCCCCTGTACTAACCCTCCCGACCACAGAACTCAAACTCCCCTCTGTGCAAATCCAAGAGAACCCTCCAAAATAAAATTCTCGTAGAATGATAATCCCTCCTTCATAAACCTCCTCCTCTCATATCCTCCTTCACCACCCTTTCACCTCATTTACTTCCTTACCTACACATAGTTAATGCCCCTTATCCAATTATTTATTATTTTATCCTTTTGTATTTATTATCTTATCTTATCCCTTATTAATATCTTATCCTTATATTAAATGTCTTGTCCCTTCCCGAATATGTAAGTCTTTAAAAAAATAAACTTATTAACCCCCTTTAATTCTTTACTCAATTAATTAATGATTATTAATTAATAATTAATTAATCCTTGATAGACATGAACAAGTAATAAATAATAATTAATTAGTTAATATTATTTAAGAAATAATTATTGTTTAGCTAACTTTTACGACAGTTAGATTATTAAATTAATTATAATTAATAATCCTATACATCTATTTAATCAGGGTCATTACATACACCCGCCCAGGAAACTTCGTCCTGAAGTTAAGGTATCTTATGGTACAAAGGAAAATAAACATGGTTCACACATTCATGACAATTAACCAACACTATCAGTAAGTAAGTCAAGAAAACTCATACATACTAGTGTATATGTACAAGAAATGCATGTGTAGCTAGTACATACAAGTCTCAAGCGTGTACTAATAATCAAAACTATCATCCTTTAGTAATTTATGTATGCATCCAATCCAGTCAGCAAGACTAGTCTCTCATAAAAGACAACAAACCAATCAATTGTTTGAGAAATCCTTTAATTACTATTATCTAGTTCAACAATTTTTATTTAAACAACTGTGGTTTAGTTACGTAATAATGAATGTTCATATATACACATTTCTCTTTTTTTTCTTGAAGGGAAAACATTAAATTCCACCACAAGACATATCTCCATACCTTCTTAACTATTACTACTCATCCTTCCTCCCTAACCTACTTCCATCTCCATTCCTATTTTTCCTCTGCTAGACTATCTTGGAGCATCAACTATATTGACCTAACTCCAAATAGAACCCCTAAGTGGAAGTGTCACTATCTCGACCAAGCTTCCCTAGCAGGCATTTGACAGTCATCATCACACGTCTTGGGGAGCATGAACTAACACTGTCCTCTCATGACTTCAGGTTTCGGAGGATACACGGTGGGAAATTCCTCCACCCGTCCTAATCATAACTAGGGTCCACACCCTACAATGGAATATACAGTGGCACCATGTTGTTGGGGGTTTTGTCATCATTTAATTGGTTTTGGACAGTGTCATCACCTGAAATCATGCACTGGTCCACATATCATAGCAATGCATCCAAACCAATATAAATTCCACATACAATATTCATACCATAATGTTTCTCAGTTAGTGGTCCTGATATCCACTTTCATCATCATTATCCCTTGGCTATTTCATAGCCCATAACTTGCAGATTAGTCTGTAACACAAACTCATATATTTCTATGTATTATCATCATGTAATTACATACTATCATCATTTCAATTTGGTACCCCTATACTGATAAATTAACATCAAAGTTTTTCAATTAGAAATAGATCTCATAATATCCCATTATTCAATTTCGACACCCATTCATAAGATTCTCATTTACCCAAAATAGATTGCATCATATCCAACATCATCCTAATAACATTTAAACATTCATTAAATTCACATTCTCATAATATGTTGCATCATATACATCATCATCAATAACATTTAAACATTCGTAAAATTTACATTCACATAATAGATCGCATTACATACATCATCATCAATAACATTTGAAAATTCATAAAATTTACATTCACATAATAGATCGCATTACATACATCATCATCAATAACATTTAATCATTCATAAAAGTTCATACATTTAAAGTTTAGGTGTATCACTTAATAGTTTCATTGTGAATAGAAAATAAAGTATCAGGCCTTAGGTAATCCTGGCTATCTAAGTCAAAAGGTGGTGTTACATACACCCAACCTTCGAAAAACATGTTCTCGAGGTGGTCAAAAAAAGTGAGGGATAGTCTCACCATAGTGTCTCGGTGTTTTCCCAAGTAGCAGATCCTGGACTATACTTGTCCCACTGGACCTTAACTTGGTCTACTAGATGGTTCCTGAGCTGTCGGACTCTACGGTCCAATATGCGTAATGGTTCTATCATGAGGGTTCCCACGTCCGATACCTTCAATTCCTTCCAATTTAGTTTATGTGATTCATCAACAACATAATGACGCAAAACAGATAAATGAAATACATTATGAGTTTTATGCAAGTGGGGTGGTAGTACGAGACGATATGCAATGGGTCCAATTGTCTCTTGGATCTCGAATGGTCCTATAAATCAAGGTGACAACTTGGTCCCCTTCCCGAACCGTATGGTACTCTTATTAGGCCTGATGCGAATGAAAACCTGGTCTCCCACTTCATAACTTTGGTCGGTCTTGTGTGCATCCGCATAACTTTTCTGCCTATCCTATGCTTCCTTTAGTCTCTACCTAATCTGAATCACCTGTTCTTCCATTTCCTGAATCAATTCTAGCCCAACTGTTACTCGGTCTTCTAGTCTATCCCAACTCAATGGCGTTCTGCATGGCCTTCCATACAAAGCTTTATAGGGTGGCATTCCGATGGAGCTATGATAATTGTTATTATAGGCAAACTCTACCAAAGGTAGGTACTTCTCCCACTGGGTTTGATTATCCATTACATACATCCTAAGCATGTCTTTCATGACATGATTTACTCTATTAGTTTTCCCATCTGTTTCAGGATGATAATTTGTGCTTAAGTTAAACTGAGTCCCCAACGTCGACTGTAAACTTGTCCAAAAACTAGAAGTGAATCTAGAGTCCCTATTTGAAATGATCTTCTTAGGTATCCCGTGCAAACGGATAACCTTGCTTACCAACACACGTGCCACATTAGTGACATAGTACGTGTCTCTAACGGGAATAAAATGAGCACTCTCGGTTAACTTATCCACTATCACAAGAATGGCATTGTGTCTATGAGATGTGAATGGCAACCCCACAACAAAATCCATAGAGATGACTTCCCACTTGGTCATAGGAACATCATGTGGTTGTAGGAGGCCTGTCGGGTGATGGTGGTGGGCTTTCACTTGTTGAAATTATAGGCACTTGGTGATGAAATGGACTACATCACACAAGACCTAGAAGAAGAGCTTCCTCATATCTACGTACATCTTCTTCACACCCAGGTGCACACAATAGAGTTCTCTATGGGTTTCCTTCAGTATGGTGCTTCTAATATCCCCATTCTCAAGTATGTACATCCTTTCTTGATATCTTAACAGTCCATCTATTTCCAGACTATATCCTTCATACTTTGGATCTAACTGCCTCCCACTCTGGAGGTTTGAAGTAACCTTTAAATGCCAACTATCTCCTGGGAGTTGTGTCAACACATGTTCCCTTAGATTGACCTTCAAGGTTACCAAGGAGAAGATAATTTTTCCTGGCATTCAGATCTCTTTAAGTGAAGAGATGTTTTAAACTTTGATGGTTCGTTTTGAGCTCAAAGTTTCAGCCCACAAGATAGTGCCTCCAAATTTTCAGAGCTAGCATTACAACTGCCAACTCTAAATCATGAGTCATGTATATATCCTCATGTTTTTTCAACTTCCTTGACGCATAATCTATCACTCCTCCATCCTGCATTAGCACAGCCCCCAACCCTTTCTTCGAGGCATCCATGCAGACTGTGAAGTCCTTTTCCATATCCGACACTCGTAGAATTGGCGCACTAGTTAGTAACCTCTTAATCTCAATGAATGCACTATCACATTCTTCTGTCCTTTCATACCTAACCCCCTTGCGCTGCAAGGCAGTGATGGATTTCACTATTTTTGAGAATCCTTCTACAAGTCTCCGGTAATAACCTGCTAGCCCCATGAAGCTTCTCACCTCATGGGAATTTTTCGGCATTGGCCACTCCATAATGGCCTTTACCTTTTCTGGATCCATAGAGATTCCTTCGCCGGAAATGATATGACCTAAATAGTGGATCTCTTTCTGGAAGAAGGAACACTTCGAAAACTTCCCATAAAATTTGTTCTCTCTAAGGCAGGACAACACTATTCACAAGTGTTCCTCATGTTCTCTTTCATTCTTGAAATAGATGAGGATGTCATCTGGAAAAACTTGTACAAAACGGTCTAAGTACTTCCGGAATACATTGTTCATGAGGCTCATGAATACTGTTGGCACATTGGTCAATCCGAAAGGTACTACAACAAACTCGTAATTTCCAAACCGAGTTCGAAAGGCATTTTTTGGGATATCACCTTCCTTAATCCATAGCTGATGATACCCTGATTGCAAATCAATATTTGAGAATACTACTGCTCCTTTCATCTGATCAAAAAGGTCATATATTTGTGGCATTAGGTACCTATTTTTCACTGTAGCATGATTCAAGTCCTTGTAGTCTATACACAGTTGTAAGGATCCATCCTTCTTATTTACAAAAATTACTGGTACGCCCCAAGGTGAAACACTGGGCCTTATTTTCCCTAAGTCCAATAACTCTTTCAATTGCATTTGCAACTCACAAAGTTTTGGCGCTGTCATCCGATACAGAGTTTTGGAAATTGGTTTTGCACTAGGTTTTACCTCAATAGTAAAATCAAGCTCCCTCTCAGGAGGTAACCCTGGTAACTCGTTCGGAAAAACATCCTGAAATTTTGACAATACCGGGTACTGTTCCAATGAGGGTCCCTTCCTTTCATTCACCGCTTCCACTACATACAATAGAAACCCTTGTCTCAAGAATTGCTTAACCTTCATAGTTAACATAAAGCGTAATGACACTTTTCTCTGTACACCCTGGATCTCTACTAGTCTTCCTTGATCGTTGACACAAATCACCCTCTTGGTGAAACAATCTACCATGGCTCGGTGAGCTTCTAACCAATCCATTCCAATGATTAGGTCATATGCCCCGAGAGCAATGACGTATACCTTCAACCTGGTAGTACACACTCCCAATTCTACTATAAAATTATCAGCACTAGGTCCTACCACTTGTATTTCCCCCGAAGACATCTCGACTTGTTTAAAGTCACCGTGCTCGTAGGCTACCAACACACTCTTTTCTAATGGATATGGTGAAATGAAACTATCTATCGCACCAGAATCAAACAAAATCTTAACATTGATATGATTTAGCATACCTGATGACTCCACCACCGTGGATTGATGTTTGGCCTGGAGGTTATTAACCGCTACCTAAATATGGTGGTTTCTACTTGATCTCCCCATCAGTGCATTTCCTTCTCTATGCACAAACCCTGATTGTAACTCTAGGCAATCACGCTAGTAATGGGGTCCTCCACACCCCCAATAGGTAACACGAGATTGAACCTGTGTACCATTATGTGATTATCTCTGAAATGAGTTCCTTCCTCTCGAACCCCTGCCCCTACTCGTTGTTCCCTGAGATGGTCGTGGACATGTCTGCGTTGTTGGGAATGAACGAGATGATGCACTCGCTGCCACTGAAATCCCTGCGGCTACTGTCCTTGGAGCGACTCTGTTACCATATGGCGGTGGCCTTGAGCCCCCTCCCCTAGGAAATGTCCTCGGGGCCTTCCCTACAAATCCAGGACGATGCAGAAATGTCAGTCTTGTACCCCCAGTTAAGTTCATGTGTTCTTCCGCATAACGCACATTTTCTATTGCTTCCGCTACAGAAGACGGTTTCCACATTCGCACCATATCTCTTTTCTTAGGGTTCAATCCATAGATGAAGTGCTCTGTCTGTCATTGGTCATTGTCCATATGCGAAACATATTTGACTAGTTCCATAAATCTGATCTCATATTATTCTACAATTTTGTTTCCTTGTACTAAGGCATGAAATGCCCCTACCTGTTGTTCCGCGTAGTATGCTGGTAGATATTTTCTTCAAAACCTCTCCTCGAAAAGTTCCCAAGATAATGTGTCTGGGGTAAGGTGCAGTTGTCTTTCCAGGTTGCCCCACCAGTTCAAGGCATTGTCTCTTAACTGAAAAATTGTGATCTTCGCCTTTGAGTTGGATGCATAGTCCCTTAAGGAAAAACACCTTGTCATGCCTTCCAACCATGCTTCCGCACGTTCACTGATGCAACCCCCAGAAAACTCCAGAAGTTTGATCTTCTGCAATTATCGCATGATGTCTTCAGGTGGAATTCCTCCCCCTGAATCCCTTGACGCTTCTGGATTACCCATTCCAGACGGTGGGGGTTCCACTTCAGTCCCTGTCGGTTGTCGCCCCTTTAAAGTCTCATTAATGGTTTCCAACGAGCGCAGTATGAGAGCTAGTTCGGGCAATGGTTGTAGTGGCGCTGGTGGTGTTGGCGGTGTTGGCGGTGCTTGCGACAATGCTCCCCTGCCTTGACTCCCTCGAGTCCTGACCATCCTGTATGCTTTAACCTACATCAACCAAAGTTGTCAGGGTAAGTTCCAGGATGTTTCAAATTGGTGCTACTCAAACTAGAAACAGGGTTAGGCGTAAGTTTTCTTTACTTGTATATAAACATACATTACTCCTCTAGGGGATTGGCTAGGTTAGGATTAGGATTAAGCATCTAAGCTTGATTTTTTCGCCCCTATGAAAAAAACTATTGGTTCCCTTGCCCAGTAGCTACGCTAGCCTTGTGCCATATTGGCCAATTCCTATGCTTACTCTCCTAGTGCATATGCTGCCTCCTCCCTGCCTGTCCTAGTCTAATCCCTTTTAACTTTTTCCTTACAAATAAATATCATCCAGTGCTTGACTCGTGAGCTTTTCCTTGGCACGTAGTGTTGGCATTGTCGAATGCTGCATTGAGATTTAGCATTGACTTTGACTGGTGGAATGGAGTGGAGGGAATTGGCGCTTGGCTCGATGAGTTGTGTGTACGGTCTCGTGAGCTTGGCGCTTGGATAATCAGAGATTATTCTTTAGGCTAGTACTTTGTTACTATTGATAATTAAACTATTCATATGTGAATTTATTTGTAAAAGTGATATGTGTGGTGTGTTTGTGTTATTTCTCTTCTCAAGGCGCTACGCTCGGTGGGTGGTCTTGGGTTCAAAACCCTTGGACCTCTAAAATTTATACTTAACCCTATATTAATCAAGCTTAACTAATATTTTATCATTTAACTTAGGGCTTAAACTCAATTAATGTTTAAAGCTAATTACCCCCCTTTTTTTTAATTAAACTTAAAAAAATAAAATAAAACTTTGCTCCCTTTTTTTTTTAAATAAATTTAAACTTTACTCTTTTTTAAATTTAAATTTAAACATTAACGAATAATTTAATATCTCATTGAATCTTTGCATGCATATTAATTTAATAAATTAATTTTATTATAGGGGCATGCATATGGGCATATGGGTTTCGTTATACATTAAAGGGGCATCGTGGGTCCTCACGTGATGCCCACGTGCTCCCTCCCCCTGGTGCTTATCCCTTTTGAGACTCCTCTTCATGGCCTTGTGTGCGTTGGTGCAAGGCCCTGGGTTGTGGAACAGGAATCACAATACTCGCCATGCTCTTTTCTAAAAGCGTGAACCCATACGAGTTGCAGGAGGTGGTTCATACAGTTCGAAGAACCCACCCTCACCTTCGTTCTCAGCTCAATTTCCACTAGTTTTAATGTGATGTCTTTCTTAAGGAAAAGAATTGTGCGAGAAGCATGTATCTTGGTAGCGAGAGTGTTTATTCGATTCATGTAAGGCATGATGGCCTCACGACTGGGCTGGTTGGGTTCTTCAACCATTTAGCTGTGGAGAATATTGCTGGGTTGAAGCTGGTCATCACCTCCAACTTAATGCTACAACAGAGGTATGCACTAGCCTTTTCTGTATTTTCCTTCTCTAATTTCGTTTTGGCTCTACTGTTGGCATTTCTCTGTGCTTACGTTGCGCCAGCTGCTACTGGGTCTGGTATACTTGAAGTTAAGGATTACCTTAATGGAGTTGATGCCCCTATTATTCTGTCTCCTAACACATTGTTTGTGAAGATATTTGGTATCATTTTTGCAGTGGCTGGTGGTTTGAATGTAGGTAAGGCGGGGCCAATGGTACATATTGGGGCATGCATAGCATCATTACTAGTCCAAGGTGGTTTATTGTACATGGGTGCTGAGTGGGGCGCACTTCCTCAAGGCCATTCATGGTCACCTTCTAACCTCCTCTTCCTTATCTTATAAACGATAGAAGACGAAAGTGGGCACATTAGTTCTTCAGTGAATTTGAGTTCTTTTGTGAGTTTTTGTAACCACTAGTTTATGGCAGCCTACGTGTTAACCACCACTGTTATTTCTGAGTAACGGAGAGTATTATTTGATTTCCAATTGGAGCCTGTAACTGCGGTCTCAATTTCCAGACTGCAGATTTTATGTAGAGTTAGCTTCCTGTTATCTGTTGTTTTGAATTAATCATAGAATGCAACGTTTGCACTCTTGAATTTACCTTCACAAAGTTTTAGTATATGCTAATCTAGATATTTAATAGGCACAATCCAAACTTCTAGTTTTAGGACCTGTAGGATTCATTCTGAGTGTAGATTTGAACTATGATGTAAAAAATTGACAATATTATCTTCTGTATGATCCACAGTAGTCAATTTTAGTTCTAAAATTTTTTAACCCTAATCATGGTCCATCATCACAACAGACAATATGTCTAATATAATCCACCGTAGAAATCTCAGAACTGAGAAAGCAATTATATTCACTTCCTCAAGGCCATTCATGGTCACCTTCTAACCTTAAGCATTTACAAGTATAACAACTATGAAACCTAGCGTGGAAAGTGCGTGACCCTGATTTTTCGGATTCTTCCTCGTTTTTGGCTTTCATTTTGGTGTATCTTTTCATTTTCCTCTTGTTCGCTATTAAATGTTGCCAAGAAAACTGTTGAGTATTGGTTTAAAAGTTACGCATATCGAGATTTATTGTTAAAAGCTAAAAATTTGATTCTTTACTTATTTTTCATTTGGAGGAATAATTCTAAGGAACTATCGAAGATCAATGTGCAGTGGTAGTTAATTAACTGTGAAATACTAAGATCCGGATCCACATATTAAAAGTGTTTGGAGTACCCCCTTTTATTACTTTTTTTTTTTAGCCTGATTTTCTTCTGGATTTGAGCCTGCACGAAGAATTAACAGTGTGCAGGAGAGATCAGACAGAACTTGGAGGGTATTTTGTTGTATCTGGTGTGGTGGTATTTGGATTAACCTTTAGGTAGCAATTAAAGTCGAAGAAGGCCACAACTGTTTCATAGATAGTTTTTGAGGCACAATTTGTGTACACTTCTTTATAAGGGTGTAAGAAGAGACAACAAAGCTATAACATCCCTAGTTTCTTTGTTGATACTTTGGTAAATTTGTTTTTACATTTTCAATTCGTATTGCTTATATATATTTAGATTTGTTTATATATAATCAAAATAATAGTGTGTTTGGTTTGCAGGTTAGGCAGACCTGGAGTTGGAGCTGGGAACTTGGACCTTAAGGCTCCAGATTGTGAATGAGGCGCTCTGATACCATGTGTAGTAGCCGAACAAATTTAACATCAATTAATTACACAAACATAACAGTAACTTCTACTTGATTTCATAAAATTCAATAATTCCTTTTAATTTAGCACATACACATGTTAAATTTATCATCGAATATTAATTTTATAAAAGAATAAAAAAAATACATAAATTTAAAATACCTTGGTATGACGCTAACCCTCCTCTTTCCACTTGCCTTGTTGACCTTCCTACTACTGCCTTTCCCAACTTGAAGCCACAGACCAACTTAGCACAAAATCGAGTTTCCACCCTGCCAACTAGGAAAACTACCTAGCTCCAGGATACCATATGGATATCTTGGCCCCATGCACAAAACCCCTAGCAAACCAGTGAACCCTGTACTAATCCTCCCGACTACAGAACTCAAACTCCCCTCTGTGAAAATCCAAGAGAACCCTCCAAAATAAAATTCTCGTAGAATGATAATCCCTCCTTCGTAAACCTCCTCCTCTCATATCCTCCTTCGCTCCCCTTTCACCTCATTTACTTCCTTACCTACACATAGTTAATGCCCCTTATCCAATTATTTATTATTTTATCCTTTCATATTTATTATCTTATCTTATCCCTTATTAATATCTCATCCTTATATTAAATGTCCTATCCCTTCCTAAATACGTAAGTCTTTAACAAATTAAACTTATTAACCCCCTTTAATTATTTACTCAATTAATTAATGATTATTAATTAATAATTAAGTAATCCTTGACAGACATGAACAAGTAATAAATAATAATTAATTAGTTAATATTATTTAAGAAATAATTATTGTTTAGCTAACTTTTAGGACAATTAGATTATTAAATTAATTATAATTAATAATCCTATACATCTATTTAAGCAGGGTCGTCACATCTGTGTATAGATAATTTTTCAGTCAGTAACGCTTTTTTAGCTGAAAGATATTCCGGGCTAAAAAATGTTTTGACCGAACTATCTTTCGGCCGAAAAGTACTTTTGGCCAAAAGATAGTTTGGTCGAAACATTTTTTAGCCTAAAAAATGTTAATATATTTTTTGCACATCGCACTTATCATAGTTTTTATAAGTTTGGAGAGCGTTTGTTGTTGTTGTGCTAAGAGTTTGTTTTGTTGAGAACCTATTGTGTTGAGAGGGGCATTTGTTGTTGTTGTGCCGAGAGGTTATTGTGTTGGGGGCATTTGTTGCGAGTGGTGGACGTTGGGGCAGCGGTGGTGTTGTGGCATTGGAGTAGCAGGCGTCAATAATGTATGTTTAGATTAGATTTAATTACTATAATAGAATTATAATTTAAATTTTTAAGTTAGGAATTAATTTTGTTTTTTTAGATTGTTGATATGGCCATATTTGGCCATGTCCATGTACAGGTACAGGCCCAAATTTGGGTCTGTACCTGCACATGGATAGGGTCGAATTATCATCAGCTTAATATGGATACTAGTTGTTTCCATAATCATTACATCATATCTAAGACAACAATATGTAGTATATATACCTCGTGATTACACTCATTACTCCTTATTATGGTTCTACTTATATTGAGATCTATAAGCATAGAGTCATATTTAATAGTGAACCTAGCTTACATAGACACTACATTCTTGATATATTACATATCACACCTTATAGAACACATTACCTTGTAATATGGCCCTGTCCATGTATAGGTACATGGCCGAATTTTGGCCTGTACCTGTACATGGATAGGGCTGAATATGGCCCTATCAATTTAAAATATATCTGACAAAATTAGGAAAGAAAGTAGTCATACAGTTGGATTTATAGATTTATAAAGTAGTACAAGGTTGAAAAAATTATGTCCATACATTTGGATTTAGAAAGTAGTGATTATGTAATACCATTTTTATGTTTTCCTTAATTGTGTATTTTTAAATATTAAGTTGTTATTATTGGACTACATCTATTTTTTATGATACATTTTCAAAATCACTCTTACTTGTCTTGTGTACTAATATTTAGTCATTTGTTGTCAAGTATAAAATGTTTTGATGTGATTTGTCGTTTTAAGTAGTTTTCAGAAGTTATTGGATGAGAATAAAATCAACTCCTAGTTTAGTGTGTGTTTACATATTTAACTTTAAAGAAATCCATCATTACAATTGCATTGATATATAGAACAATAAATATAATTTTGTTGTGACAACATTGTTCTCTTATTTTTTGATACAGGCAACTTCTACAATAATGTTTTTGTTTTTTAAATTAACATATAAAATTGGATTTGCATGCATAGAGTTATACAATGGTTGTTACATTCATGGAACCATTTTGTATATGACCATTGTTTTATGTTAATGTATATATTGATGAAATCCATGGTGATTAAATTTGAGTTTATTTAAGATGTATTTTGGGAGGTATTGTAAGAAATTCATGATGCAAATAAAACTCAACTAATGAGATTATGAATAAACTATATTAGATTTTATTTAAAGGAAAAAATGTAAGGGTTTATGTAACCAAATGGTTTCCTCTCATCACATGTCAATTGCAATAGAAATCTATAAAAAAAGACAATCTTGTTACTA
>ML787541.1:170558-186025 GCA_009831015.1 Picea engelmannii | reverse complement strand
CAATGGTACACTCTCTTCATTTTTGTTGGGTAGATTGTATTACGACTTATGCTTGGATCTGCTTATTTATTGGAAAAGTAAACTGATGTCTTTTAAGTTGATGATGGAAAATTTCTTAGCCTAGATCGATGGTTGTTGTCTCCCATGGCCTTCATTTTTATGCATGTCTTGACCACCTAGTTGTAATTGATTGTGTCCTTCATGGTTGCTTAGCTTTCATTCCTAGTTTGCTAGTCCTCGCCTAAGCAGTTGGCCAGGAGCCTGATCTACGGTCATCGCCTTAGTGTTAAAATACCTATGGATCTCAACGCTCTACTTTTATGTGCGAGGATGATGAACGAAGGACGAACCTGTTAGTTGGCTACCCTTGATGTTTGTCCCTGGTTGATTGTTGATTCCGCCATCCGGAAACGACCTTTTTGTATGAAATTCTTGAGTCCTTGTTGGTTGTCCCTGTGATCATTTCAATAACTTATCCCAGTGAATCCTTGCGTTCTCTTATGGTTGGCTGTGTTGGATTGGTAACTGGTGATGTAAAAGATTTGAATTCAGTCTGAAATTTTTATTGGTGTCATGATCATTCAATAGATCTAAGTTCAGTCAGCAAATTCTATTGATATCCTGGTAATGTAAATTATTTAAATCAAGTCTGCATCTTATAATTTGTATCCTGGAAATGGTTAAGTTTTCATTCTTGGCTTCTCTTGGCGAATTGCTGTGTGTTTTCTTTTTCTTCTGGTATGCCCTTTTACTCTGCCAAATTTTACCGTACGTTTACATCCTTGTCTTGCAACTTACTCTGTCCTTAGCCACTGGATTCCTATTTATTAATACTTTGCATTCAACCCTTCTATCTACTTGATTGTGTTGTCAATCATTTCTTTACCTGACTATGTTCCAACTCTTGTTGTTTCATTTCTGATTGGTATTTAATAGTATGCAGTGTGATTGCGTTT
Source organism: Picea engelmannii (assembly GCA_009831015.1). Classification (NCBI taxonomy): domain Eukaryota; kingdom Viridiplantae; phylum Streptophyta; class Pinopsida; order Pinales; family Pinaceae; genus Picea; species Picea engelmannii. Next base: position 185,069 of record ML787541.1, on the reverse strand, counting down.
GAAATTGAGGCTCAGCAGCAAGTTGTATATGCCTTGGTAATGATCTTGTGAGTTTAGTCTTGCAATGATTTCCCTCCTACTTTCTAATTCCAGTTCCTCTGTTGAAAAAAAAACAACAACGAGTTTATGTGTTATATAATGGTTGAGTGAACGATTGATGCAACTAGACAATTCTTACTCATCCTGCCTACTTCTGTGATGCATGCTAACAGAACCTGTTATTTTTTTTACCACTCACACCATAGGCGTAACTTCCTCATGCCCTCTCCTCTTCCCACGGATTTTGGCCTCTTAACATTCAACCTCTGATCTGTGTATTGATGGTGTAAGGAATGAAATTTTTGCAGTAACCATTTTTGGTGTTCCTTCCTTAGTCTATTATGGGTACGGTTAAATTTCCAGGGAGCCCGGTTGTTTTTTCTATGATTTTGGTGTGGCTTCACTCTCTTCCTATGAAATGAGGGATGTCTTTACCCTGACTGCATTTTACACTCTTGCTCAGTGTTTCTTTCTCACTCTGTGTGTCCCTTACCCATTTCTTTCTCGGCTCCTTTTTGGTGACTTGTGCATCCTTGACCACACTCTTCCTGGAAAATTTGACTGAGATTGCTTTAAAAATTTTACTGGTGTTTCCCTTGATACCTGGTGTTGGGCATGTAGCTAAAAACTGCCACTCCCATTTGTCAGGACGAAAATCGTTGCTTGATTTCTGTGATTTCCATTTTCTTGAATATCACATGCTTTCCAATTTAATAATGGAAGGCAAATTTTGGTAGTTTACCTTTCTTTGTCCACAGCCTAAATAAGTTCTAAAATTATTGAATGCACCAAAAAGGATGAATGATACAACTCTGTCAAAAATGAAATTGAATATTTTTCTAGAATTCTTATATTTTAATTATTGATAATGATGGACATATATTGAAGGATAAAAGTAGGAACTAACTATATCTACATAGTGTTGGAATACTAGGAGAATGTACTTAAGGGCTATGCATTGGTATGATGGAATCCTTCTCATGTTTTTCTACATTTAAGATGCATTCATTTGTATGTGTCCCCTTATATTCTACATGGGCTCTTATTGATTGAAATGAAACTATCTCATCTTTCCTCCTGATAACTAAAATGGTGTTGAGGTGGGGAATTCAATGCCTAGTCTCTTGGTGTGGATCTACCCTTTAAAAATGACCTATATATTTCAATGTTGGATAAATTTGGAAATGTTTTTATTAAAAAAGGGTGGTTTCAGATGTGGAGAGGAGAGGCTACAATTGCACATAAACATAGGAATTACCTTATTCCATATAGTGAGTGAAAAATACTTTAAGATTGTTAATATGACTATTCAAGTAAATAGCTAGTTGGACGGAGATGTGGATTAATATAGAATTGTCCATTTAGGTGGTAATAATATTAAAATTTGTAAGGAGAATAAAGACTAGATTGCAAACTTTAGGCTTACTAAATTATATATGTAATTGATGTTAGTTGGATTCATAGATATYGCCTAACTGGAACTCAGGATCGCTAAATTTGAGTCGTAATTCATGTCAAGCTCGAATGGTAACTCGTTGACTAATGGGAATTTAGACTAGTTAATTGATCTGTAATTAACGCCAATTTAAACCATAGATATTGACATTTCAGCCTTGATTAATGGTTGGTTGTTGACGAAGTCATTTTTAGCTAGTGCTTCCCATTGAGGGTGTGGTTGTTCATTATAAATAATGTTTGTACCTTGTTTTGTAAACATTTAATGTTCTTGATTTGCTCACTGTAAGGCATTCTAGTTACTTGTGTAACTAATTTTGGGTGGGTGGTGTTGTTAGGATGATTGTCCATAGCTTAGAAGGCTTGGTCTTCTTGTGTCATGCGGGATGTAGACACCTCCTTTTTCCTCATAATAGTCGCCAACCTTGAGACCTTAAATGGTCAAAATCAATGGGAACCTGGGCTTGAGCGTTGCTTATATGTCCTGGAGGTCCTAACCATTGTAGGGTGGGACGGGCGGGTAGTCATTCTTATTCATCATCGGTTTAATGTTGTACATTGCTTCCAGGTGCTTGATGTGCTTTTATGTCGGGTCATTATGTTGTTGTTGCATGAGTTGCATGCATTGTGTTCGTCGTCGTGTTGCGATGTTGAGTATAATGTCGTTATTACCTTCCTACACACAAAAAAAATAAAAATAAAAAAATCAAGGGTGCTTTTACCGGTTGTACATCATAGGAGTCATACTGGATGGGGATGTTACATGTGGTATCAGAGCAGGTTCAACCCATGACTTGGGATCATTATGGCTTTCATTGATATGATTTGATTATAAGGTTACTAATTGAGTTGACTTGTATTCGTGCAGGTAATCATGGTTAGAGGACATCGCGAAGGCAGACGATGGGGTGCTAGGGGAGGAGGCGCAACACCTCTAGTAGCATCCATGCCAGAGGGATATAACCCCCAGGGAGACGAGCAAGTTGTCGGACAAGAGAAGATAGCAACTGGTGATGTGCTTGAAATGATGAGATCTTTTCAGCGCATGTCTGAGGCACTGATCAGTCATTTGGACAGATATGAGGCCAAGGTGTCGGTGCCCCCTGAGGTTCCGCTATGCGCTCTGGTTGGTACTGATAGAGTTCACCATGAACTTGAGAAGGTCAAATTTATCGAGTTATTTAGTGCCTCAGATGATGCAGCCACCGAGGCATGGTTGGAGAATATGGTGATGTGCTTTGTGCTTTGCGATTATACCTCCAACATCAAGGTCCGCATGGCAGTATTTCAACTGAAGGGGAGTGCTTTTCTATGGTGGAAGATGCTCCTACCGTGGTTGAACATGGCTTTCAAAGACGTTTCATGGGAACTGCTCAAGGAATGTTTATGAGAGAGTTACCTTTCAGAAGAATTCATTGAGCATCAGCCCAATGAGTTCAATGTCCTACGACAGGGTGGTCATATGATGCCTGAGTATGAGGCCCATTTTATAGAGCTGCTCCAGTATGCTCCACACCTTAGCACTAAGAAACATAAGGTCAACATGTTCGTGTCTGACCTTAACAACAACATACATGCAAAGTTAAAGATTCTTTTGCCTCAAACCTTGCATGATGTCGTCCATAAGGCCCTCATAGCAGAGGAGGAGCTTATCAGCGGGGATCAAACCAGGACTCTAGCAAGACCAGTAGGGCAGGTGTCTTCTAGAGCACAGAAAAATTAGACACCAGCCAGACATACGCTAGGATATCATGGCTTCCATAGGGGATCCACTTTCACTACACCTTGACAACCGACACCTCAGTAGAAGAAACCTTATTGGGGACCACAACATCAACAGCAACATCGACCACAGCAGCAACAGTTTAGGCATGTTCAACGAAATAGACTAGGATTCCAGGCCGGTGGGCTGTCATCTTCTACTTTGGTGTTAGGACTACTGGGCCAACGAAGGGGTGTTGGATGTGTGGGGAAACACACTACCAGCACGAATACCTTGTGGAGAGGAGTATAGCATCCAAATCAGCTGGACACACTACCATGGGAGATATGGGAAAGGCCCATCGGATTCATGCCGTGGTGAATACCCGCTAGGCAAAGCATCAGTCAACTGTGCTCGAGACGATAGGTACCGTTGCTGACCAGACCCTTAGTGTTTTGATAGATCCCGGTGCTACCAAGAGTTTCATTTCTGGTGCAGCACTAAAAAGGATTAAGGTAAAGGCAGTTGAACAGGATGAGTTTAGCTTCGTAGAGATGGCTTCGGGAGACAAACAAAAGGTTGGAGGAAAGGTTATGGGATGTATCCTTAACCTAGGAGAGTTTGTCACCGGGGACAACCTGTACGTCACGATCTTAGTATCTTAAGACATCGTGAATGGTATGGACTAGCTGAAATCGCATGAGGCGATACTCAACTGTAAGATGAAATGGTTGAGATTGGTCAATGACGAGGGACATAGACGTTTTATTGTAGGACAGAACTAGGGAGCTTCCATGAGGTTCATCTCTTCCTTACAGCTATGGAAGAGCATGCGCAAGGGGTGCAAGATTTATGTGATCCTTGCGTTAAACCAAAAGGGGGTAGCGGAAGGTCTAGAACACCTTCTGGTGGTGAGAGAGTTTGCAGACATCTTTCCAGAGGATTTACCTGGGATGTCGTCAGAGAGGGAATTGGAGTTTACCATAGACCTAAAACCAAGGACTGAACTGATAGCATGAATGCCCTATCGAATGTCGACCCCGGAGTTACAAGAGTTGAAAATGCAACCGAAGGAGTTGTTGGACATGGGAATAATATGTCTTAGTGTGTCACCATGGGGTGAACCTATTATTTTCATATGAAATAAGGATGGTTCATGGAGTCTTTGCATCGACTATCATCAGTTGAACAAGGCCATGATCAAGAATCAATATTCATTGCCGAGAATTGATGATATGTTCGATCAAATGAAAGGCACAACGCTATTCTCAAAGATTTACTTGCGATTAGGATACCACCAGTTACAGATTAAGGAAGATGACGTCCCTAAAACCACCATTAAGACAAGGTTTGGAAATTACGAGTTTATTGTTTTACCGTTTGGAATGACAAATGCCCCAGGGGTATTTATGAGTTTGATGAACGGGGTGTTCTGCGAGTACTTGGACAAGTGCATCCAAGTATTCATTGATGATATTTTGATTTACTCTTGGACGATGGAGGAGCATGACGAGCACTTGCTCTTGGTACTATAGTGTCCGCAAGAGCACAAATTGTATGGGAAGTTGTCCAAATATTCATTTTATCAATCGAATATTCACTACTTAGGGAATGTCATCTCCAGCGAAGGCATCCTCCTGGATCCAACCAAGGTCAAGGCTATTATGGAATGGCCTGCGCCAATGAATGTCCCAAAATTGCATAGTTTCATGGGTTTAGTAGGATACTATCGACAGTTCTTTGAGGTATTTTTGAAGATAGCAAATCCAATCACGGAGTTGCAGAAGAAGAATAAGAAGTTTGTTTGGACCGAGAAATGCATGGAATAATTTCAGAGACTCAAAGAGTTGTTGAAAACAACACTGATACTAAAGGTCCCTGACATGGACGTAGACTTCTTGGTATGCATTGACGCATCCAAGGAAGGCTTAGGCAGAGTCTTGATGCAAGACGGATGGGTGATCGCTTACATTTTGAGGAAACTGAGAAGGCATGAGGATAACTATGCGACAAATGATTTGGAGTTGTTAGCCATCATATATGCCTTGAAGGCTTGGAGACACTACCTTGTTGGACAAAAATTTGAACTAAGGATTGGCCACTGTGGACTACAACACATCTTTACACAAGGCGAATTGAATGCGCGACAACGACATTGGTCGAAATTACTTAGTGAGTACAACTTCGATATTACTTACATAAAAGGAACAGTGAACCGAGTGGCAGATTCATTGAGTCAGAGACCACGCATCTTTTCGATGCTTCCTCTTTAGACGAATCTATGTGAAAATATTCTAACTTTACAGTGTGATGATGACTAGTACAAAGAGGTCGAGGGTTTTATCGAACAAAACACAATGATGGTACCACGATTTGAAGGATTTTCATTTGATAGTGATGGTTTATTGAGGTTTAAAAATCATGTCTACGTATTATCGAATGATGAGTTGAGGATGTTGATCCTCAGTGAGGCTCATAGAGAAGTTTACATGGCTCACCCAGGAGTCACGAAGATGAGGGAAGACCTTAAACCCTTATTCTTGTGGAAGGGAATGAAGGGAGACATAGTCAACTATGTGGCTAGATGTCTAGAATGTCAGCAAGTAAAGGTTGAACATAAACACCCAGCAGGATTACTACAACCACACATTATTACAAAATTGAAATGGGAGTTTATTTCGATGGATTTTTTTGTTGCATTACCACTGACGACAAGGAGACATGACTCAATTTCCATAGTAGTAGACACTCTGACAAAGAGTTCTCACTTTATCCCTGTGTGCATGATGTATCAGGCACTTGACATAGCTAGAGTTTTCATCAGTGAGATTGTGAGGTTGGATGGCATGCCTAAGAGAATTATATCCGATCGAGGATCAGTGTTTACTGGACAATTTTGGACGAGTTTCCAAGAGGCCTTGGGAACCCAACTTAACTTTAGTACTGTGTATCACTCAGATACTGATGGGTAGACTGAACGAATGAACCAAACCTTGGAGGATATGTTGCGCATGTACCTGATGGACCAACAAAATCCTTGGGAATAATTATTTCTACTGGTGGAGTTGGCTTACAACAACAGTTACAAGAGCACCATTAAGATGGTGCCTTTCAAGTTTCTTTACAAGCGACCGTGTCAGACACCTTTGAGTTGGGATCAACTTGAGGATGGGGTCCTAGTGGGACTAGAAGCGATCCAAGAAATGGAAGATCAAATGAAAATAATAAGAAAAAGGATTAACGAGGCGCAAAATCGACAGAAGAGTTATACCGATGCACACCATGTCAACTTTAGTTATGAGGTCGGCGATTGAGTCTTCTTGCGGGTTAAATCGCATAAGAGTTTGATCAATTTTGGGAAGGGAGATAAAATCTCTCCTAGGTTCATGGGACATTTCAAGATTGTGGAGAGAAAGGGGCCCGCGGCCTATCGACTAGCTTTGTTAGATTCTTTGAGGCATATGCACGATGTTTTTCATGTATCTTTTTTGAGACATTACATTAGTGATCCTACACATGTTATTGACATGAGATCCTTCCAGGTATCGGATGAGGGGGCGATCACCGCTGAGCTGATCCGCATCTTGGATCATCATGTTCGATAGCTACGATGTCAAACAATAAAGAAGGTCAAGGTCCAGTGGGATAATTATAGTCCGCACTCGGTGACCTGGGAGGACGCATATGATATGCGCCAACAGTTTCCATTTTTGTTTGATAAATAGACATATGATACTGTGATACACTTTATTTCGGCATATATACTATGAAACTTTTGGGATGAAGTTTAGATCAAGAAGGGGTGTATGTAACATCCCACTTTGGTGCACTGATAAAACTTATTTTTGAGGACAATTTCTCGCAAGTGATCTGGATTATTATGCTATTAAAACTTTTGATTTTGATTATGACGCATTATGGGTTGATGACATGTTGTTTTACTGCATTGACATAGACAGTTGTTATTGACTTAGTTTTACTAAGTGTGTAGGATTTTGGGCCTCGAGGATGCAAAGGCATCGATGGAACCCCTTGGACTCTGGATCGATTCAAGGAGTGTACCATTGGGATTTGATTGTTTTACTGTGATATTAGTGCATCTAATTAGATGATATGATATGTATATGTTCTAACATGATTTGTTGATGATGCAGGTTGACGATAGATTGCCGACTAGACTCACATGTGGATTAAAGGGGTCACACACGACTACCAGAGATGTTGAGGGAGAGGTGTGGACAGTATCCCTGCCACAGCCTACTAGCACTCATGTCGTGGCTCGAATTGAAGGTTAACAATTACCTAGTTTGAGAGGACCCACGATGTCGTGAGGGAAGACTGTGACAGTCTCTCATGATGATTCTAAGGGGCACGCATCAAGGCAGGGGCCTTATTTATTAGAGGCCCTTAGTCTCCCACAATTTCACCTGGCGGAGTATTGACTCTAGGGGTTATTGATTTCTAGCAAGTCAATCAAGAGGCAAGTGGCACCCTTGGAGCATGTAGTGCGTCCTGAAGGGAACGTCCTGCAAGGGAAAAAATGAGGCGAGTGGCACCCTTGGAGCACCTAGTGCATCCTGAAGGGCATGTTGTGTTGCTTATGATAGAGGAATGAACCTAGATGGACTTAGAACGAATTACGCTAGTGGTAAAATTTTGTCTTTCTTTAAAAAAAAAATAATAATAAAAAAAAAAAAAAAAAAAAACTTAAAAGAAGATTAACTGTTTATTACTTTTTATAATTTAATTATATTAATTAAAAGGTAAAAGGGAAAAAGGGTTAATTTCCACACCTGCCTTTTTGAGTGTTAATTAAAAAGGGGAAAGAGGGAAAATCTAAAATTTTAGGAAACTAGGAAAAGAGGTAAACATAAAAAGGGAAAAGGGGGAACATAAGGGAAAAAGCAGAAGGTCAAACTTAGTAAAGCATCTACCATTTAAGAGCTTTCTAATTTAAACTGAACTAGCAATTTAATAAAAGGGAAAGTTATTAAAAACCTGTAAGAGAAATTAGGGACACCTAGGAGTGATTCTAGGAGTAACTCTAGGTGGGTGAGGGAAATAAAGATAATTAATTAATTAAATAAGTTAATTTATGGAGGAATGAAGGGGATGGGTGACACTTGTACGGGGACGAATTTTTAGGAATTAAATTTTAAAAACTTAATTGAACGAAATTTTAGGAAAGTAAGGAACCACGAAACTCTATATAATGAAGGGAGGATATGGAGGTTGGATCATCTTCTATTTGCATAATGTTATGCTACAAAAATATCTTCTTGACTAATTTAACTTGTGGGAGTTGGGATACCCTGCTCGTTGAGGAGTGGTAGCTCGGCCTTGCGAGGCAAGCTGGGAGCTAGTCGAAATATCTGGAGTGTGTGTGTGTGGCCCCTTTGTGGCTTGGGGGGATAAGGGGGAAGAAAATTACCTCTAGCATTGGCTGAGAGGTACCGATGATGTCTCGTCGGTTGGAAAGCAGAAGTGGCATGAAGCGCATGCGACATCATTCAGAGTAGGCGATCAGGCAACGGTACGCTCTCTTCATTTTTGTTGGGTATATTGTACTAGGACTTATGCTTGGATCTACTTATTTATTGGAAAAGTAAACTGTTGTCTTTTTAAGTTGATGACAAAAACTTTCTTAGCCTAGATTGATGGTTGTTGTCTCCCATGGCCTTCATTTTCCTACATGTCTTCACCACCTGGATTTGATTGATTGAGTCCTTCGTGGTTGCTTAGATTTCGTCCCTAGCTCACCAGTCCTCATCTGAGAAGTCAGACAGGAGCCTGATCTATGGTCGTCACCTTAGCGTTAAAATACGTATGGATCTCAATGATCTACTTCTCTATGCAAGGATGATGAGTGAAGGATGAACCTGTTAGACAACTACCCTTGATGTTTTTCCCTGACTGATTGTTGATTCCACCATCTGGAAATGACCTCTTCATATGGAATTCTTGAGTCTGTGTTGGTTGTCCCCACGGTCATTTCAATAACTTATCCTAGTGAATCCTTGCATTCTCTTACAGTTGGTTGTGTTGAATTGGTAACTGGTGATGTAAAAGATTTGAATTTAGTCTGAAATTTTTATTGGTGTCATCATCGTTCAATACATCTAATTTCGGTCGACAAATTCTATTGATATCATGGTAATGTAAATTATTTAAATCAAGACTGCATCTTATAATTTGTATACTGGAAATGGTTAAGTCTGTGTTCTTGGCTTCTCCTGGCAAATTCCTGTGTGTTTTTTTTTCTTCTAGTATGCCCTTTTACTCTACCAAATTTTATCGTACGTTTACATCCTTGGCTTGCAAATTACTCTGTCCTTGGCCACTCAATTCTTATTTATTAATACTCTGCATTCAACCCTTCTATCTACTTGATTGTGTTTCCAATCATTTCTTTACCTGACTGTGTTCCAACTCTTGTTGTTGCGTTTCTAATTGGTATTTAATAGTATGGAGTGCGACTGTGTTTTAAACTGGGGCTCGGAAACAAGTTGTATATGCCTCGGTAATGATCTTGTGAGTTTATTTTTGCAGCGATTTCCCTCCTACTTTCTTATTCCAGTTCCTCTGTTGAAAAAAAAAAAATGATTTTATGTGTTATATAATGGTTGAGTGAACAATTGATGCAACCAAAAAATTCTTACTCGTCCTGCTTACTTTTGCCACGCATGCAAATAGAACCCATTATTTTTTTTACCACTCACACCATCGGCGTAACTTCCTCATCCCTCTCCTCTTCCCATGGATTTCAGCCTCTTAACATTGAAACTCTTATCTGTGTATTGATGGTGTAAGGAATGCAATTTCTGTAGTAACTATTTCTGGTGCTCCTGCCTTAGTCTATTATGGGTACGGTTAAATCTCCAAGGATCCTGGTTTCTTTGCTCCAATTTTTGTGTGTCTTCACTCTCTTCCTATGCAATGAGGGATGTCTTTACCCTGACTGCATTTTACACTCTTGCTCAACATTTCTTTTCTCACTCTGTGCATCCCTTACCCATTTCTTTCTTGACTCCTTTTTGGCGACTTGTGCGTCCTTGACCATGGTCTTTCTGGAAAACGTGACTGAGATTTCTTTAAAAATTTTACTGTTGTTTCCCTTGATACCTAGCATTGGGCCTATAGCTAAAAATTGCCACTGCCATTTGTTAGGATGGAAATCATTGCTTGATTCCTGTGATTTCCATTTTCTTGAATATCACCTACTTTCTATTTTAATGACGACATTCAAATTTTGGCAGTTTACCTTTTTTTGTCCATGGACTAAATAAGTTCTAAAATTATTGAATGCACCAAAAAGGATGAATGATACAACTTTGTCAAAAATGAAATTGTATATTTTTCTAGAATTCTTATATTTTAATTATTGATAATGATGGACATATATCGAAGGATAAAAGTAGGAACTAACTATATCTACATAGTGTTGGAAAACTAGGAGAATGTCCTTAAGGGCTATGCATTGGTATGATGGAATCCTTCTCATGTTTTCCTACATTTAAGATGCATTTATTTGGATGTGTCCCTTTATATTCTACATGGGTTCCTATTGATTGAAATGAAACTATCTCATCTTTCCTCCTGATAACTAAAATGGTGTTGAGGTGGGGAATTCAGTGCCTAGTCTCTTGGTGTGGATCTACCCTTTAAAAATGACCTAGATATTTCAATGTTGGATAAATTTGGAAGTGTTTTTCTTAAAAAATGGTGGTTTCAGATGTGGAGAGGAGATGCTACAATTGCGCATAAACATACGAATTTCCTTATTCCATATAATGAGTGAAAAATACTTTAAGATTGTTAATATGATTATTCAAGTAAATAGCTAGTTGGATGGAGATGTGGATTAATATAGAATTTTCCATTTAGGTGGTAATAATATTAAAATTTGTAAGGAGAATAAAGACTAGATTGCAAACTTTAGACTTGCTAAATTAGATATGTAATTGATGTTAGTTGGATTCATAGATATCGCCTAACTGGAACTCAGGCTCCCTAAATTTGCGTCGTAATTCATGTTAAGTTTGAATGGTAACTGCTTGACTAATGGAAATTTAGACTAGTTAATTGATCTGTAATTAACGCCAATTTAAACCATAGATATTGACTTTTTAGCCTTGATTAATGGTTGGTTGCTGACGAAGTAGTTTTTAGCTAGCGCTTCCCGTTGAGGGTGTGGTTGTTCATTATAAATAATGTTTTTACTTGGTTTTGTAAACATTTAATGTTCTTGGTTTGCTCACTGTAAGGGATGTTATTTTTTTGTGTAATTAATTTTGGGTGCGTGGGGTTGTTAGGATGATTGTCCTTAGCTTAGTAGGCTTGCTCTACTTGTGTCGGGCGGGATGTAGACACCTCCTTGTTCCTCATAAGAGTCGAAATCCTTGAGACCTTAAATGGTCAAAATTGATGGGAACCTGGGCTTGAGCATTGATTATGTGTCCTGGAGGTCCTAACCATTGCAGGGTAGGACAGGCGGGTAGTCATTCTTATTCATGGTCGGTTGAATGTCCTACATTGCTTCCAAGTGCTTGATGTGCTTTTATGTTGGGTAATTATGTTATTGTTGCATGATTTGCATGTGTTGCGATGTTGAGTTTAATGTCGATATTGCCTTCCTACACACACACAAAAAAAAAAAAATTTAAGGGTGCTTTTACCGGTTGTACATCGTAGGAGTTGTACTGGATGGAGATATTACACTTTTTGGACAAGATTGGATTGCAACAAGGCGACAACTTCAATTCTCAAATAAAAAATGCTATTGAATTGTCCTTCATTCGTGCTGCAATTTTATTTCCACGATATGCAGAGTCACATTGGTGTCTGGGAGACCCATCACGCCATAAGACTAAATTTTCATAAGACTACGCCATTTGTTGGTAAACCTATCATTTATGCAATTAAGTCTACATCTATGGAGACATGCGTCTCCATTCATAATATGCCTCCATGTACTAGTGTTTGTAGTTGTTTGAAAGAGGAATTTACATATTTTCCTCTCTCAAAATGAGGGATCTCTAGCAGGTTCATCATCCTTGTGTTGTAAAGTCTTGTAATCATGTTTTAGCTCCAAAATGGTATCCTTGAGGACCCTCTCCTCTACTCTCCATGTACACTTGTTGTACAAACTTAGGGAGCTTCCTCATTTCTTCCATGTCGTGATCAACATATTTTAGTTTGTTAACAGACCTAGCATGTCACGAACTACTTTGACTTTGTCTCATATTTATGGCAGTGAAAATGCTAGCTCCTTCTACTTAGTTTGTGTTCTTTGCAGGAACTATGTGAGAAAAAAAGGAATCACATATCGAATCCCAAATTTGATCCTCAATTGACTTGGAATCACCCAGGTCCTTTTAAACCCTCAATTCCATCTCGCATCTACCATCCCATCGTTGTGGTTTTGAATTGATTTCCCTTGGCGAACCCAACTTTTGATTTCAATGACTTCTATGTGTGGGTTTTATTGATTATTATGAAAAGATTGTGGTTTTATCTTTTGTCCCTTGTCCCTTTAGTCATTAGTCCATGCCTGAGCAGTCCGTCGGGAGATGAATTGACGATCGTCCCTTCGGTGTTTAGAGGCCTATAGATTCAAATGCCCTACTTTTTTGTGCATGGATGATGAGTGAAGGATAAAAAAATTCTATGTCATCTATCCCTTATTTATCTCTAAGTTGATTGATTCCTGGCTGAATTTTTAGTCTTTGCTCCTACTTGTGTAGATTTGGTTTTTCCTTGAAATTCATTCGATCAATATTTAATTTAATATGCTTGGATTTTTAGTCAGTAACTAAATGAATTTCAGTTTTTTCAATCTCTTGATATCGCTTCTCTACCAAATTCAAAACTCACTTTTGATATGGATTCTCTTCCAAACCATAGACTCTTATCATTGTAAACTCCTCAAAAAGGAACTTGTCTCCCACGTTGGTGGTCTTTTCCAATTGTAGTGACCCTTTGACTAAAGGAATAATAATAACAAATAATTCATTTTGGATAATAAAGTCTAATATAGAAATAAAAGAGTCTTAGATGGGAACTAATTATTATAACTTCATTTAATATTTAAATATGGGAGCTAATTATTATCTTATTGATGATATTTATTCATATAATATAACTTCAAATTGACAACTTATTAATTAATTCATTAATAACCTAGAGATATTAGTAACTAATGTGTTTATTGAACCATAATATTGTATGTGTGTTGGATATTTAGGCATAGCTGGCACACACATATCTCATATGTAGACGATAATAACAAGTGATGTTCCTAATGTAATTTTTAAAATGTAAATCCTAATAATGCAAACAAATAAATAAAGTAAATCACCAGGCTCCCTTTAAACCTTTAATTTTCCATCTCGCATCTCCCATCCCTTGCTTGAAATATGTTGGAGTTTTGACAATATTGAACTAACCTAGAGATAATCCAAATGCGAAATCTTCAAACCTTTCGACCTAATATCTTTAGTAGACAACTAGTATTAGTCATCACACATATAGGGAGTGTGGATAGCATGACCCTCCCACAACGCGAGGGGAGTGTGGATATCTATAGACATTACCCTTTTTAACCATTAATTTTGTGACAATTAAAAGACTCACTCAATTGCATCTTCTTCAAAATATATATGTCATTAAAACTCACATTACTATTTGTAGAAATAGGCTTCATTACCACCATAAATTTTGTGACAATTAAGAATCACTCAAAATCTTCTTCTTTTTAATATATATCCCATCAAAACTCACATTACTATGTTTACAATATGTTATGATGCACTTACACTTGAAATTATTGTCATGATTACTCTCAATCAATGTGAATTGCCACCTTATATGGCTATATTTTATATAGATTTCTAACTCCAACTAAGCCTCACAAATATTACATTTGCATCACCTCATCAAAATTTATATTAGAAATGTGAACAACCCTCATACAACATTTGCATAGTTCATATGTTATATAATATAACATTCTCCAATCTATGATCAGATAAGAGTGTACCAATTAGTAAAGCAAGATTTCTTGTGTGCCAAGTTTAAAGGCATAAACGGTTGTTGTGCACCACTTAATAAAGATTTCTCATGTTATTAGTGGGTGTGTGAGGTTATGAATATAAACTCTTTGTTTTGGGGATTCTAATGCATTGCATTATATGTGGTCTTTGTGGATCCAACCATAGAGAATTTTTAAGGGATCTCAAACAAAAATTTCATTCAAAAACTCAATGATTAACATGATTATGTAATTCACACCATGTTTTTTATTTTTCTGTGTTATT
>ML787541.1:139989-151123 GCA_009831015.1 Picea engelmannii | reverse complement strand
TTAGATTATTAAATTAATTATAATTAATAATCCTATACATTTATTTAATCAGGGTCATTACATACACCCACCCAGGAAATTTCATCTCGAGGTTAAGGTATCTTATGGTATAAAGGAAAATAAACATGGTTCACACATTCATAACAATTAACCGACACTATCAATAAGTAAGTTAAGAAAACTCATACATACTAGTGTATATGTACAAGAAATGCATGTGTATCTAGTACATACAAGTCTCGTGCATGTACTAATAATCAAAACTATCATCCTTTAGTAATTTATGTAAGCATCCAATCCAGTCAGCAAGACTAGTCTTTCATAAAAGACAACAAACCAATTAATTGTTTGAGAAATCCTTTAATTACTATTATCCAGTTCAACAATTTTTATTTAAACAACTGTAGTTTAGTTACATAATAATGAATATTCATATATACACATTTATCTTCTTCTTTTTTGAAGGGAAAACATTAAATTCCACCACAAGACAAATCTCCATACCTTCTCAACTATTACTACTCATCCTTTCTCCCTAACCTACTTCCATATCCCTTCCTATCCTTCCTCTACTAGACTATCTTGGAGCGTCAACTATATTGACCTAACTCCAAATAGAACCCATAAGCGGAAGTGTCACTATCTCCACCAAGCTTCCCTAGCAAGCATTTGACAGTCATCATCACACGTCTTGGGGAGTGTGAACTAACACCATCCTCCCATGACTTCAGGTTTCAGAGGATACACGGTGGGAAATGCCTCCACTCCTCCTAATCATAACTAGGGTCCACACCCTACAATGGAATATACAGTGGCACCGTGTTGTTGGGGGGTTTTGTCATCATTTATTTGGTTTTGGACAGTGTCATCACCTGAAATCATGCATTGGTCCACATATCATAACAATGCATCCAAACCAATATAAATTCCACATACAATATTCATACCATAATGTTTCTTAGTTAGTGGTCCTGATATCTACTTTCATCATCATTATCCCTTGGCTATTTCATAGCCCATAACCTGTAGATTAGTCTGTAACAAAAACTCATACATTTCTATGCATTATCATCATGTAATTGCATACTATCATCATTTCAATTTGGTACCCTTGTACCGATAAATTAACATCAAAGTTTTCCAATCAGAAATAGATCTCATAATATCCCATTATTCAATTTCGACACCCATTCATAAGATTATCATTTACCCAAAATAGATTGCATCATATCCAACATCATCCTAATAGCATTTAAACATTCATTAAATTCACATTCTCACAATATGTCGCACCATATACATCATCATCAATAACATTTAAACATTCATAAAATTTACATTCACATAATAGATCGCATTACATACATCATCGTCAATAAAATTTGAAAAATCATAAAATTTACATTCACATAATAGATCGCATTACATACATCACCATCAATAACATTTAATCATTAATAAAAGTTCATACATTTAAAGTTTAGGTGTATCACTTAATAGTTTCATTGTGAATAGAAAATAAAGTATATAGGCCTCAATTAATCCTGGCTATCTAAGTCAAAAGGTGGTGTTACATACACCCAACCTTCGAGAAACATGTTCTCGAGGTGGTCAAAAAAAGTGAGGGATAGTCTCACCATAGTGTCTCGACGTCTTCCCAAGTAGCAGATCCTGGACTATACTTGTCCCACTGCACCTTAACTTGGTCTACTAGACGGTTCCTGAGCTATCGGAATCTACTGTCCAATATGCGTAATTGTTCTACCATGAGGGTTCCCACGCCCGATACCTGCAATTCATTCCAATTTAGTTTATGTGATTCATTAGCAACATAATGACGCAAAACAGATACATGAAATACATTATGAGTTTTATGCAAGTGGGGTGGTAGTACGAGACAATATGCAACAGGTCCAATTTTCTCTTGGATCCCTAATGGTCCTATAAATCGAGGTGACAACTTGGTCCCCTTCCCTAACTATATGGTACTCTTATTAGGCCTGATGTGAATGAAAACCTAGTCTCCCACTTCATAACTTCGGTCGGTCTTGTGTGCATCCGCATAACTTTTCTGCCTATCCTATGCTTCCTTTAGTCTCTGCCTAATCTGAATCACCTATTCTTCCATTTCCTGAATCAATTCTAGCCCAACTGTTACTCAGTCTTCTAGTCTATCCCAACTCAATGGCGTTATGCATGGCCTTCCATACAAAGCTTCGTAGGGTGGCATTCCGATGGAGCTATGATAATTTTTATTGTAGGCAAACTCTACCAAAGGTAGGAACTTCTCCCACTGGGTTTTATTATCCATTACATACATCCTAATCATGTCTTTCATGACCTGATTTACTCTCTTAGTTTTCCCATCTGTTTCACGATGATAAGTTGTGCTTAAGTTTAACTGAGTCCCCAACGCTGACTGTAAACTTGTCCAAAACCTAGAAGTGAATCTAGAGTCCCTATCTGAAATGATATTCTTAGGTATCTCGTGAAAACGGATAACCTTGCTTACAAACAAACGTGCCACATTAGTGAAATCATACGTGTCTCTAACTGGAATAAAATGAGCACTCTTGGTTAACTTATCCACTATCACAAGAATGGCATTGTGTCTATGAGATGTGAACGACAACCCCACAACAAAATCCATAGAGATGACTTCCCGCTTGGTCATAGGAACATCATGTGGTTGTAGGAGGCCTGTCGGGTGATGGTGGTGGGATTTCACTTGTTGACATTCTAGGCACTTGGCGATGAAATGGACAAAATCATGATTGATGCCTACCTAGAAGAAGAGCTTCCTCATATCTGCGTACATCTTCTTTACACTCGAGTGCACACAATAGAGTTCTCTATGGGCTTCCTTCAATATCGTGCTTCGAATATCCCCATTCTCAGGGATGTACATCCTTCCTTGATATCTTAACAGTCCATTTATTTCAAGACTATATCCTTCATACTTTGGATCTAACTACCTCCCACTCTGGAGGTTTGAAGTAACCCTTAAATACCAACTATCTCCTGGGAGTTCTGTCAACACATGTTCCCTCAGATTGACCTTCAAGGTTACCAAGGAGAAGATACATGGCCTCCTACTCAAGGCATTTGTGACCACATTTTCCTTTCCCTTGATGTACGAAATACCCAACTCGTACTCACTCATAAACTCGCTCCATCGCCTTTGCATGACATTCAGATCTCTTTAATTGAAGAGATGTTTTAAACTTTGATGGTTCATTTTGAGCTCAAATTTTCTCCCCACAAGATAGTGCCTCCAAATTTTCAGAGCTAGCATTACAGCTGCCAACTCTAAATCATGAGTCACTTATAGATCCTCATGCTTTTTCAACTTCCTTGATGCATAAGCTATCACTCCTCCATCCCGCATTAGCACAACCCCCAACCCTTGCTTTGAGGCATCCGTGCAGACTATGAAGTCCTTTTCCATATCCGGCACTCGTAGAATTGGCACACTAGTTAGTAACCTCTTAAGCTCAATGAATGCACTATCGCATTATTCTGTCCATCCATACCTGACCCCCTTCCATTGCAAGGTGGTGATGGATTTCACTATTTTTGAGAATCCTTCTACAAATCTCCGGTAATAACCTGCTAGCCCCATGAAGCTTCTCACCTCATGGGCATTTTTCAGCATTGGCCACTCCATAATGGCCTTTACCTTTTCTGGGTCCACAGAGATTCCTTCGCCGGAAATGATATGACCTAAATAGTGGATCTCTTTATGAAAGAAGGAACACTTCGACAACTTCCCATAAATTTTTTTCTCTCTAAGGCAGGACAACACTATTTGCAAGTGTTCCTCATGTTCTCTTTCATTCTTGGAATAGATGAGGATGTCATCTAGAAAAACGTGTACAAAACAGTCTAAGTACTTTCGGAATATGTCGTTCATGAGGCTCATGAATATTGTTGGTGCATTGGTCAATCCAAAAGGTACTACAACAAAATCATAATGTCCAAACCGAGTTCGAAAGGCAGTTTTTGGGATATCACCTTCCTTAATCCTTAACTGATGATACCCTGATCGCAAATCAATCTTTGAGAATACCATTGCTCCTTTCATCTGATTGAAAATGTCATCTATTTGTGGCATTAGGTACCTATTTTTCACTGTAGCATGATTCAAGTCCATGTAGTCTATACACAGTCGTAAGGATCCATCCTTCTTCTTTACAAAAATTACTGGTACGACCCAAGGTGAAACACTGGGCCTTATTATCCCTAAGTCCAATAACTCTTTCAATTGCATTTGCAACTCACAAAGTTTTGGCACTGTCATCTGATACGGAGTTCTGGAAATTGGTTTTGCACCAGGTTTTAGCTCAATAGTAAAATCAAGCTCCCTCTCAGGAGGTAACCCTGGTAACTCATTCGGAAAAACATCCTGAAATTCTGACAATACCGGGTACTGATCCAATGAGGGTCCATTCCTTTCATTCACTGCTTCCACTACATACAATCGACACCCTTGTCTCAAGCATTTCTTAAACTTCGTAGTTGACATAAAGCGTAATGACACTTTTCTCTGTACACCCTGGATCTCTACTGGTCTTCCTTGATCGTTGACACAAAGCACCCTCTTGGAAAAATAATCTACCATGGCTCGGTGAGCTGCTAACCAATCCATTCCAATGATTAGGTCATATACCCCGAGAGCAGTGACGTATACCTTCAACCTGGTAGTACACACTCCCAGGTCTACTATACAATTATCAACACTAGGTCCTACCACTTGTATTTCCCTCGAAGTCATCTCGACTTGTTTAAAGTCATCGTGCTCGTAGGCTGCCAACCCACTCTTTTCTAATGCATATGGTGAAATGAAACTATATGTCACACCAGAATCAAACAAAATCTTAACATTGATATGATTTAGCGTACCTTATGACTCCACCACCGTGGATTGATGTTCGGCCTGGCGGTTATTAACCGCTGCGTAAATCTGGTGGTTGCTACTTGATCTCCCCATCGATGCCTTTCCTTCTCTATGCATAAACCATGATTATAACTCTGGGCAGTCACGCTAGTAATGGGGTCCTCCACACCCCCAATAGGTAACACGAGATTGAACCTGTGTACCATTATGTGACTATCTTTGAAATGAGTTCCTTCCTCTGGAACCCCTACCCCTACTCGTTGTTCCCTGAGATGGTCGTGGACATGTCTGCGTTGTTGGCGATGAACGAGATGCTGCACTCACTCCCATTGAAATCCCTGCGACTACTGTCCTTGGAGCAACTCTGTTACCATATGGCGGTGGCCTTGAGCCCCCTCCCCTAGGAAATGTCCTCGGGGCCTTCCCTACAAATCCAAGACAATGTGGAAATTTCAGTCTTGTACCCCCGGTTAAGTTCATGTGTTCTTCCACATAACACACATTTTTTACCGCTTCTGCTATAGAAGACGATTTCCACATTCGTACCAAAGCTCTTTTCTTAGGGTTCAATCCATAGACGAAGTGCTCTGCCTGTCATTGGTCATTGTCCATATACGAAACATATTTGACTAGTTCCATAAATCTGATCTCATATTATTCTACAATTATGTTTCCTTGTACTAAGGCATGGAATGCCCCTACCTATTGTTCCTCGTAGTATGTTGGTAGATATTTTCTTCGAAACCTCTCCTCAAAAAGTTCCCAAGATACTGTGTCTAGGGTAAGGTGCAGTTGTCTTTCTAGGTTGCCCCACCAGTTCAAGGCGTTGTCTCTTAATTGAAAAATTGCGATCTTCACCTTTTAGTTGAACGTATAGTCCCTTAAGGAAAAACACCTTGTCATGCCTTCCAACCATGCTTCCGCACGTTCACTGGCACAACCCTCGGCAAGCTCCAGAAGTTTGATCTTTTGCAATTCTCGCATGATGTCTTCAGGTGGAGTTCCTCCCCATGAATCCCTTGACACTTCTGGATTACCCATTCCAGACGATGGGGGTTCCACTTCAGTCCCTGCCGGTTGTCGCCCCTTTAAAGTCTCATTAATGGTTTCCAACGAGCGTAGTATGAGAGCTATTTCGGGTGATGGTTGTGGTGGCGCTGGTGGTATTGGCAGTGCTTGTGACAACACTCCCCTGCCTCGACTCCCTCAAGTCCTGACCATCCTGTATGATTTAACGTATATCAACCAAAGTTGTCAGGGCGAGTTCCAGGATGTTTCAAATTGGTGCTACTCAAACTAGAAACAGGGTTAGGCATAAGTTTTTTTTACTTGTCTATAAACAGACATTACTCCTTTAGGGGATTGGCTAGGTTAGGATTAGGATTAAGCATCTAAGCTTGATTTCTTCTCCCCTATGGAAAAAACTATTGATTCCCTTGCCCAGTAGCTATGCTAGCCTTGCGCCATACTCGCCAATTCCTATGCTTAATCTCCTAGTGCATATGTTGCCTCCTCCCTGCCTATCCTAGTCTGAGCCCTTTTAACTTTTCTCTTACAACTAAATATCCTCCAGTGCTTGACTTGTGAGCTTTTCCTTGGCACGTAGTGTTGGCGTTGTCAAATGCTACATTGAGAGTTAGCATTGACTTTGACTGGTGGAATGGAGTGGAGGGACTTGGCGCTTGGCTCGATGAGTTGTGTGTACAGTCTCGTAAGCTTGGCACTTGGATAATCGGAGATTATTCTTTAGGCTAGTACTTTGTTACTATTAATAATTAAACTATTCATATGTGAATTTATTTGTAAAAGTGATATGTGTGGTGTGTTTGTGTTATTGCTCTTCTCAAGGCGCTACGCTCGGTGGGTGGTCTTGGGTTCAAAACCCTTGGACCTCTAAAATTTATACTTAACCCTATATTACTCAAGCTTAACTAATATTTTATCATTTAACTTAGGGCTTAAACTCAATTAAAGTTTAAAGCTAATTACCCCTTTTCTTTCTTTTTTAATTAAACTTTAAAAATCTAAAAAAAAATTAAATAAAACTTTGTCCTTTTTTTTTTAAAATAAATTTAAACTTTACTCTTTTGTTTGAATCTAAACTAATTAAAATAATAAGTAAAAAAAAAAAACAATAATAAATAAAACTAATAATAAATAAATAAATAAACCTATTACATTAACGAATAATTTAATATCTCATTGAATCTTTGCATGCATATTAATTTAATAAATTAATTTTATTATAGGGGCATGCATATGGGCATATGGGCATACGTGCCCCCTCCCCCTGGTGCTTATCCCTTTTGAGACTCCTCTTCATGGCCTTGTGTGCGCTGGTGCAAGGCCCTAGGTTGTGGAATAGGAATCATAATACTTTCCATGCTCTTTTCTCAAAGCGTGAACCCATCCGAGTTGCAGGAGGTGGTTCATACAGTTCGAAGAACCCACCCTCGCCTTCGTTCTCAGCTCGATTGCAACTGTTTTAATGTGATGTCTTTCTTAAGGAAGAGAATTGTGTGAGAAGCATATATCTTGGTAGCGAGAGTGTTTATTCGATTCACCTAAGGCATGATGGCCTCACAACTGGGCTGGTTGGGTTCTTCAACAATTTAGCTGCGGAGAACATTGTTGGGTTGAAGGTGGTCATCACCTCCAACTTATTTCTACAACAGAGGTATGCACTAGCCTTTTCTGTATTTTCCTGCTCTAATTTCATTTTGTCTCTACTGTCATCATTTCTCTGTGCTTACGTTGTGCCAACTGCTACTGGGTCTGGTATACCTGAAGTTAAGGCTTACCTTAATGGAGTTGATGCCATTGTTATTCTGTCTCCTAACACATTGTTTGTGAAGATATTTGGTAGCATTTTTGTAGTGGATGGTGGTTTGAATGTAGGTAAGGTGGGGACAATGGTACATATTGGGGCATGCATAGCATCATTACTAGGCCAAGGTGGCTTATTGTACATGGGTGCTAAGTGGGGCACACTTCCTCAAGGCCATTCATGGTCACCTTCTAACCTCCTCTTCCTTATCTTATAAACGATAGAAGACGACAGTGGGCACATTAGTTCTTCAGTGAATTTGAGTTCTTTTGTGAGTTTCTGTAACCACTAGTTTGTGGCAGCCTACATGTTAACCGCCACTATTATTTCTGAGTAACAGAGAGTATTATGTGATTTCCGATTGGAGCCTGTAACTGCGGTCTCAATTTCCAAACTGCAGATTTTATGTAGAGTTAGCTTCCTGTTATCTATTTTTTTTAATTAATCATAGAATGCAACATTTGCACTCTTGAATTTACCTTCACAAAGTTTTAGACTATGCTAATCTAGAGATTTAATAGGCACAATCCAAACTTCCAGTTTTAGGACCTGTAGGATTCATTCTGAGTGCAAATTTGAACTATGATGTAAAAAATTGACAATATTATCTTATGTATGATCCACAGTAGTCACTTTTAGTTTTCAAAAATTTTAACCCTAATCATGGTCCATGATCGCAACAAATAATATGTCTAATATATTCACTTCCTCAAGGCCATTCATGGTCTCCTTCTAACCTTAAGCATTTACAAGTATAACAACTATGAACAATGCATAGAAATTAAAGAATATGTATAACAGAATAAGTATAATGATCTACAATCATTGGTTTTATCCATTAACTTTTCTGGAATGTCAAATGAGGTAGTATTATTTGGCTACCAATGCGTTACTGGATTTTCAATAGGAACACGGTAGAGACCTTGTTGTCTTTGTTTGTTGTTAAGATCCGTATTTTTCAGCTGTCTTTTGACTACTTGAATTAGGAAACCTAGCGTGGAAAGTGCGTGACCCTGATTTTTCGGCTTCTTCCTCGTTTTTGGATTTCATTTTGGTGTATATTTTCATTTTCCTCATGTTCGCTATTAAATTTTTCCGATAAAACTATTGAGTATTGGTTTAAAAGTTACGCATATCGAGATTTATTGTTAAAAGCTAAAAATTTGATTCTTTACTTATTTTTCATTTGGAGGAATAATTCTAAGGAACTATCGAAGATCAATGTGCACTGGAATTTAATTAACTTTGAAATACTAATATCTAGATCCACATATTAAAAATGTTTGGAGTGCCCCCTTTTATTACTTTTTTTTTTTAGCCTGATTTTCTTCTGGATTTGAGCCTGCAGGAAGAATTAACAGTGTGCAAGAGAGATCAGACAGAACTTGGAGGGTATCTTGTTGGATCTGGTGTGGTGGTATTTGGATTAACCTTTAGGTAGCAATTAAAGTCGAAGAAGGCCACGACTATTTCATAGATAGTTTTTGAGGAACAATTTGTGTACACTTCTTTATAAGGGCGTAAGAAGAGACAACAAAGTTGTAACATCCCTAGTTTCTTTTTTGATACTTTGGTAAATTTGTTTTTACATTTTCAATTCGTATTGCTTATATATATTTAGATTTTTTTATATATAATCAAAATAATAGTGCGTTTGGTTTGAAGTTTAGGCAGAGCTGGAGTTGGAGCTGGGAACTTGGCTCTTAAGGCTCTAGATTGTGAATGAGGCGCTCTGATACCATGTGTAGTAGCCGAATAAATTTAACATCAATTAATTACACAAACATAACAATAACTTCTACTTGATTTCATAAAATTCAATAATTCCTTTTAATTTAGCACATACGCATGTTAAATTTATCATCAAATATTAATTTTATAAAAAAATAAAATAAATACGCAAATTTAAAATACATTGGTCTAACTCTAACCCTTCGCTTTCCACTTTCCTTGTTGACCTTCCTACTACTGCCTTGCCCAGCTTGAAGCCACGGACCAACTTTTCAAAAAACCGAGTTTCCACCCTGCAAACTAGGACAACTATCTAGCTCCAGGATACCATATGGATATCCTGGCCCCCGTGCCCAAAACCTCCAGCAAACTAGTGCCCCCTGTACTACTCCTCCCAAATACAGAACTCAAACTCCCCTCTGTGCAAATCCAAGAGAACCCTCCAAAATAAAATTCTCGTAGAATGGCAATCCCTCCTTCGTAAACCTCCTCCTCTCATATCCTCCTTCACTTCCCTTTCACCTCACTTACTTCCTTACCTACACATAGTTAATGCCCCTTATCCAATTATTTATTATTTTATCCTTTCGTATTTATTATCTTATCTTATCCCTTATTAATATCTCATCCTTATATTAAATCTCCTATCCCTTCCTGAATACGTAAGTCTTTAACAAATTAAACTTGTTAACCCCCTTTAATTGTTTACTCAATTAATTAATGATTATTAATTAATAATTAAGTAATCCTTGACAGACATGAACAAGTAATAAATAATAATTAATTAGTTAATATTATTTAAGAAATAATTATTGTTTAGCTAACTTTTAGGATAGTTAGATTATTAAATTAAGTATAATTAATAATCCTATACATCTATTTAAGCAAGGTCGTTACATCTGTGTATAGATAATTTTTCAGTCGGTAACGCTTTTTCAGCTGAAAGATATTCCGGGCTAAAAAATGTTTTGACCGAACTATCTTTCGGCCGAAAAGTACTTTTGGCCAAAAGATAGTTCGGTCGAAAAAAAATTTATCATAAAAAATGTTAATATATTTCTCGCACATCGCACTTATCATAGTTTTTACGAGTTTGGAGAGCGTTTGTTGTTGTTGTGCTGAGAGTTTGTTTTGTTGAGAGCCTGTTGTGTTAAGAGGGGCATTTGTTGTTGTTGTGCTGAGAGGTTATTGTGTTGGGGGCATTTGCTATGGGTGGTGGACGTTGGGGCAGCGTCGGTGTTGTGGCATTGGAGTAGCAGGCGTCAATAAGGTATGTTTAGATTAGATTTAATTACTATAATAGAATTATAATTTAGATTTTTAACTTAGGAATTAAGTTTTTCTTTTAGATTGTTGATAGGGCCATATTTGGCCATGTCCATGTACAGGTACAGGCCCGAATTTGGGCCTATACCATCACATGGATAGGGTCGAATTATCATCAACTTAATATGGATACTAGTTGTTTCCATAATCATTACATCAAATCTAAGACAACAGTATGTAGTATATATACCTCGTGATTACACTCATTACTCCTTATTATGGTTCTACTTATATTGAGATCTATAAGCATAGAGTCATATTTAATAGTGAACCTAGCTTACATAGACACTACATGCTTGATATATTACATATCACACCTTATAGAACACATTACCTTGTAATATGGCCCTGTC
>ML787541.1:113708-139643 GCA_009831015.1 Picea engelmannii | reverse complement strand
TTTTGATGTGAGTTGTCGTTTTAAGTAGTTTTCAGAAGTTATTGGATGAGAATCAAATCAACTCCTAGTTTAGTGTGTTTTTATATATTTAACTTTAAAGAAAGCCATCATTGCAATTGCATTGATATATAGAACAATAAATATAGTTTCGTTGTGACAACATTGTTCTCTTATTTTTTGATACAAGCAACTTCTACAATAATGTTTTTGTTTTTTAAATTAACATATAAAATTGGATTTGCATGCATAGAGTTATACAATGGTTGTTACATTCATGGAACCATTTTGTCTATGACCATTGTTTTATGTTAATGTATATATTGATGAAATCCATGGTGACTAAATTTGAGTTTATTTAAGATGTATTTTGGGATGTATTGTAAGAAATTCATGATGCAAATGAAACTCAACTAATGAGATTATGAATAAACTATATTAGATTTTATTTAAAGGAAAAAATGTAAGGGTTTATGTAACCAAATGGTTTCCTCTCATCACATGTCAATTGCAATAGAAATCTATAAAAAAAGACAATCTTGTTACTAGGAAGAATTATTGGGTACACGCACAACATATTACAATATGGTGTAAAATGTTGAAACTTAGAAAATTGAATTAAAGCTTCCAAAATATATAACCTTACTTCATGAGAAAATTATATAAATAAAAAAAATTACCTAATAATGGAATGCTAGTTTTCCTCTTAAAATATAATGCATATGTTCTCATTAAGATGTCATTTTAATATCTAAATGATAGAATTTCTTAAAACAAATTACTTTTCACATTGGTTTCTTTTTCAAGGATTTCAGGGCGAAGGAATGAAACCGCCAAGTTGTTTACTATAAGGTTCGGTGGTTTCAAGTCCTAATATTTTCATAAATTTTATTGGCATAACATTTTTTAATGCCCTAAAATCCAACATACAATTATGCAAAAATAATTCATAACTTTTTTTTTTAAAGTGACCACTTTTTCTTCATAACTTGAGCTGGTTGGGTTCCTTTAGGAGTTCCATGTGGTCACATACTTAGATTTATTTGATTTTGATTACTAGGATTCAGATTGGTTAGACTTTAAATTAGGTTACTTTGAGTTGGATTACTTTTGGCTTATTTTTGAATTTGTTTACCCGTACATTCATAGGTAACCCAATTCTTCTCACAAATTCTCATATTGACTTCCTCTTGGGATGGATCGGGTGATAATTCCATATCAATGATGGAAAGATCAAAGATTCTTTCAGTTGTTTGATCATTAGAAACATTGCCAATCATACTTGTCCATTCACCCACATAATTATTTAGATCATTTGGTTGATCAATATTAGCTTAACTTTGCTTATTGGAAAGCCTCTTTGGAAACTAAACAAGTGTGTTGGTCATGTCGTACACCACAAGGATTAAACCATGGCAATGTTTCTTGGTCAACCACATTATTTGTCTCTAGTGGTTTTGGAACTCTTTGATTCTAATTATATAATGGGGTTGTCTAGACTTCTCTCAACCATTATTTCCCCTTGTTCAAGTCTATTTATCCTCCATCCGCTTCATAGCATAAAATAAAAGTTCGTCATTTAAACTATCATAACATAATTTTGAGTAGATACAATGATTTGAGGATCCTTTTTCCTATAAGTGAAATCCCAAATATTCATTAAAAAAAATTAATAGACACAAGTGTGTTGTTTCAAGAGATTAATGTTTTTATTGAGATTTTGGAAAATTTGAATGAATATTTTGATGAACTCTTACTATCCTTATTTTCACCGCATTTTTTCATAAAAACATATTGCAATTGAACATATGTGCTAATTATAAAATGATTTGTAAATGTTTCCACAACATCATTATCTAGGGAAAGTACAAACAATCTCATCCTTACATCATCAATACTATTATCCTTTAAAGTTATTAATATCATTTTATTTGATCCTACATATTTGTTGGTGAAAATATATCTTAGGCTCTTGGTGATGTTTTTAAAAACTACCATGGTTTTGACACGAGGAAACAATTTTCCAACTACCTCTACCATCGAATTCTTCGACATGGATTCCAAGTCTTTTTGTAACATCCCACACTAGCACACTGAGCGAACTTATTTTTGAGGAAAGTTGCTCGCAAGTGATCTGGATTATTATGCTATTAAAACTTTTGATTTTGATTATGAGGTGTTATGGGTTGATGACATGTTGTTTTTGTTGGGTATGTGTTATATTCTTTGCATGTGTGTGTTTGTGGGCACGTCAAATACGACAACTATGTCTGATGATCCATTCACCTAGAGCCCTTCCATGTGCACTGGGCACTTTCCTAGGGGGGTCCCAGGGGGGGGCAGGTATGCCCCCCCATGGTTACGCGCAACACTCGAGGTAGCGCCAAGAAATTTGTTTTTGGGCGGTTTTTGGTATTTTTTACGGATTTGTAAATTAATCCTGGATTAAGGGGTTAGAGTTTTGGTATCTACGGAATACCTAAAAACATTGTATGTATTATATGGCAAATGGTGAAATTCGATATAATGAAAATAAGAAAAAATTTCCCGGTTGAGGGTTTCCAATATAAAATCTTTGTGTACTCTGTGTATGAGTCATTGATTAATTTTTGTATTGCTTAAGAATCTATATGCATTGCTTTACTTCACAGGTTTAAAACTTACAGTTTTACTGCATTGACATAGACAGGTGCTATTGACTCGGTTTTACTGAGTGTGCAGGATTTTGGACCTCGAGGATGCGAAGGCATCAATGGAAACCCTTTGACTCTAGATCGACTCGGGGAGTGTACCATTGGGGTTTGATTTTTTTACTGCGATATTAGTGCATCGGATTAGATGATATGATATGGATATGTTTCGACATCATTTGTTGATGATGCAAGCTGACGATAGCTTGCTGACTAGACTCACATGTGGAGTAAAGGGGTCACGCATGACTACCAGAGATGTTGAGGGAGAGGTGTGGAGAGAAGCCCTACCACAACCTACTAGCACTCCCATTGTGGCTCGAATTATAGCTTAACAATTACCTAGTTCGAGAGGACCCACGATGTCATGAGGGCAGACTGCGACAGTCGCTCACGATGATTCTAAGGGGTGTGCAATAAGGCAGGGGCCTTATTTCTTAGAGGCCCTTCATCTCCCACAAGTTCACCTGGAAGAGTATTGACTCCAGGGGTTATTGATGTCTACCAAGTCAGTCATAAGGTGAGTGGCACCCTTGGAGCACGTAGTGCGTCCTGAAGGGCACGTTGCTCAAGGGAATAGATGAGGCGAGTGGCACCCTTGGAGCACCTAGTGTGTCCTGAAGGGCACATCACATTGTTGATGATAGAGGAATGAACCTAGATGGCCTTTGGATGAATAACGGGTTAAGTATTTAAAAAAAAAAAAAATTCACCCAGTACAAAATTTAAGGTCTAAGTCTAAATTATGCTAGTGGTAAAATTTTGTCTTTCTATAAAAAAAAATATTAATAATAATAAAATAAAAAAAAACTTAAATAATAATTATGATCTTTGTTAAATCTTGAACACCAAGGGAGTAAGAAATTTAATTTATTCATTTAAAAAAAAAAAAAAAAAACCTGTTGAAATAAAATTTAAAAAGCGGATTAACTGATTATTATTTTTGATAACTTAATTATATTAATTAAAAGGTAAAAGGGAAAAAGGGTTAATTTCCACACCTACCTTTTTGAGTTCTAATTAAAATGGGGAAAGAGGGAAAAACTAAAATTTTAGGAAACTAGGAAAAGAGGTAAACATAAAAAGGGAAAAAGGGGAACATAAAGGAAAAAGAGGAAGGTCAAACTTAGTAAAGCATCTACCATTTAAGAGATTTCTAATTTAAACTAAACTAGCAATTTAATAGAAGGGAAAGTTATTAAAAACCTGTAAGAGAATTTGGGGACACCTAGGAGTGATTCTAGGAATAACTCTAGGTGGGTGAGGGAAATAAAGATAATTAATTAATTAAAGAAGTTAATTTATGGAGGAATGAAGGGGATGGGTGACACTTGTACAGGGAGGAATTTTTAGGAATTAAATTTTAAAAAACTTAATTAAATGAGATTTTAGGAAAGTAAGGAACCACAAAACTCTATATACTGAAGGGAGGAGATGGAGGTTGGATCATCTTCTGTTTGCGTAACGTTACACTGCAGAAATATCTTCTTGACTGATTTAACTTGTGAGAGTTGGGATATCCAACTCGATGAGGAGTGGTAGCTCGGCCTTGCGAGGTGAGCTGGGAGATAGTCGAAATCTCTGGAGAGTGTGCGTGTGGCCCCTCTACGGCTCGAGGGGCTAAGGGGGAAGAAGAGTACACCTAGAAATTGTTGGGAGGTACCGGTGAAGTCTCATCGGTCGACAAGAAGAAATGGCATGGAGCACGTGTGACGTCATTCATAGCGGGTGATCAGACAATGGCACACTCTCTTCATTTTTGTTGGGTAGATTGTACTAGGACTTATTCTTGGATCTGCTTATTTATTAGAAAAGTAAATTGACGTCTTTTAAGTTGATGATGGAAAATTTCTTAGCCTAGCTCGATGATTGTTGTCTCCCATGCCCTTCGTTTTCATGCATGTCTTGACCACCTAGTTGTAATTGATTGTGTCCTTCGTGGTTGCTTAGCTTTCATCCCTAGCTCCCCATTCCTCGCCTAAGTAGTTGTCCAGGAGCCTGATCTATGGTCGCCGCCTTAGTGTTAAAATACCTATGGATCTCAACGCCCTAATTTTATGTGCGAGGATGATGAGCGAAGGACGAACCTGTTAGTCGTCTACCCTTGATGTTTGTCCCTGGCTGATTGTTGATTCCGCCATCTGGCAACGACCTTTTCGTACAGAATTATTGAGTCTGTGTTGGTTGTCCCTGTGATCATTTCAATAAATTATCCTAGTGAATCCTTGCGTTCTCTTATGGTTGGCTGTGTTGGATTGGTAACTGGTGATGTAAAAGATTTGAATTCATTCTGAAATTTTTATTGGTGTCATGATCATTCAACAGATCTAAGTTCGGTCAGAAAATTCTATTGATATCCTGGTAATGTAAATTATTTAAATCAAGTCTGTGCCTTATAATTTGTATCTTGGAAATGGTTAAGTTTGTGTTCTTGGCTTCTCCTGGCGAATTGTTGTGTGTTTTTTTTTTCTTCTAGTATTCCCTTTTACTCTGGCAAATTTTACCGTACATTTGAATCCTTGTCTTGCAACTTACTCTGTCCTTGGCCACTAGATTCTTATTTATTAATACTTTGCATTCAACCCTTATATCTACTTGATTATGTTGCCAATCGTTTCTTTACTTGACTATGTTCCAACTCTTGTTGTTGCATTTCTGATTGGTATTTAATAGTATGCAGTGTGACTGCATTTGAAATTGAGGCTCAGTAGCAAGTTGTATATGCCTTGGTAGTGATCTTGTGAGTTTAGTCTTGCAATGATTTCCCTCCTACTTTTTGATTCCAGTTCCTCTATTGAAAAAAAAACAACAACGAGTTTATGTGTTATATAATGGTTGAGTGAACGATTGATACAACCAGACAGTGCTTACTCATCCTGCCTACTTCTGTCGTTCATGCTAACATAACCCATTATTTTTTTTACCACTCACACCATAGGCGTAACTTCCTCATGCCCTATCCTCTTCCCATAGATTTCGGCCTCTTAACATTCAACCTCTTATCTGTGTATTGATGGTGTAAGGAATGCAATTTTTGCAGTAACCATTTTTGGTGTTCCTACCTTAGTCTATTATGGGTACGGTTAAATCTCCAGGGAGCCCGGTTTCTTTTTCTCTGATTTTGGTGTGGCTTCACTCTCTTCCTGTGAAATGAGGGATGTCTTTACCCTGACTGCATTTTACACTCTTGCTCAGTGTTTCTTTTCTCACTCTGTGTGTCCCTTACCCATTTCTTTCTCGGCTCCTTTTTGGCAACTTGTGCATCCTTGACCATGATCTTCCTGGAAAATTTGACTGAGATTTCTTTAAAACTTTGACTGTTGTTGCCTTTGATACCTGGTGTTGGGCCTGTAGCTAAAAACTACCACTCCCATTTGTCAGGACGGAAATCATTGCTTGATTTATGCGATTTCCATTTTCTTGAATATCACCTGCTTTCCACTTTAATAACGAAATTCAAATTTTGGCAGTTTACCTTTCTTTGTCCACGGCCTAAATAATTTCTAAAATTATTGAATGCACCAAAAAGGATGAATGATACAACTCTGTCAAAAATGAAATTGTATATTTTTCTAGAATTCTTATATTTTAATTATTGATAATGATGGACATATATTGAAGGATAAAAGTAGGAACTAACTATATCTACATAGTGTTGGAAAACTAGGAGAATGTCCTTAAGGGCTATGCATTGGTATGATGGAATCCTTCTCATGTTTTTCTACATTTAAGATGCATTTATTTGTATGTGTCCCCTTATATTCTACATGGGCTCCTATTGATTGAAATAAAACTATCTCATCTTTCCTCCTGATAACTAAAATGGTGTTGAGGTGGGGAATTCAGTACCTAGTCTCTTGGTGTGGATCTAACCTTTAAAAATGACCTATATATTTCAATGTTGGGTAAATTTGGAAATGTTTTTATTAAAAAAGGGTGGTTTCAGATGTGGAGAGGAGAGGCTACAATTGCACATAAACATATGAATTACCTTATTCCATATAGTTTGTGAAAAATACTTTAAGATTGTTAATATGACTATTCAAGTAAATAGCTAGTTGGACGGAGATGTGGATTAATATAGAATTGTCCATTTAGGTGGTAATAATATTAAAATTTGTAAGGAGAATAAAGACTAGATTGAAAACTTTAGACTTACTAAATTAGATATGTAATTGATGTTAGTTGGATTCATAGATATCGCCTAACTGGAACTTAGGATCACTAAATTTGAGTCATAATTCATGTCAAGATCGAATGGTAACTCGTTGACTAATGGAAATTTAGACTAGTTAATTGATCTGTAATTAACGCCAATTTAAACCATAGATATTGACCTTTCAGCCTTAATTAATGGTTGGTTGTTGACGAAGTCATTTTTAGTTGGCGCTTCCCATTGAGGGCGTGGTTGTTCATTATAAATAATGTTTGTAGATGGTTTTGTAAACATTTAATGTTCTTTCTTTGCTCACTGTAAGGGATTCTAGTTACTTGTGTAATTAATTTTGGGTGGGTGGTGTTGTTAGGATGTTTTTCCATAGCTTAGAAGGCTTGGTATTCTTGTGTCGTGTGGGATGTAGACACCTCCTTTTTCCTCAGAATAGTCGCCAACCTTGACACCTTAAATGGTCAAAATCAATGGGAACCTGGGCTTGAGTGTTGCTTATGTGTCCTAGAGGTCCTAACCATTGTAGGGTAGGATGGGCGGGTAGTCATTCTTATTCGTCATTGGTTGAATGTTGTACATTGCTTCCAGGTGCTTGATGTGCTTTTATGTCAGGTCATTATGTTGTTGTTTCATGAGTTGCATGAATTTTGTTCGTCGCCGTGTTGTGATGTTGAGTATAATGTCATTATTACCTTCCTACACACAAAAAAAATAAAAATAAAAAAATCAAGGATGTTTTTACCGGTTGTACATCATAGGAGTCATACCGGATGGGGATGTTACATGTGGTATCAGAGCAGGTTCAACCCATGACTTTGGATCATTATGGCTTTCGTTGATATGATTTGATTATAAGGTTACTAATTGAGTTGACTTGTATTCGTGTAGGTAATCATGGTTAGAGGACATCATGGAGGCAGATGACGAGGTGCTAGGGGAGGAGGCGCAACACCTCAAGTAGCATCCATGCCAGAGAGATCTAACCCCTAGGGAGACGAGCAGGTTGTCAGACAGGAGTAGATAGTAGTTGGTGATGTGATCGAAATGATGAGATCTTTTCAGCGCATGTCTGAGGCACTGATCAGTCATTTGGACAGATATGAGGCCAAGGCATCAGCACCCCTTGAGGTTCCACCGTGCGCTCTGGTCGGTACTGATAGAGTTCACCATGAACTTGAGAAGGTCAAATTTCTCAAGTTCTTTGGTGCCCCGGATGATGCATCCACCGAGGCATGGTTGGAGAATATGGCGATGTGCTTTGCACTTCACAATTATACCTCCAACATGAAGGTCCACATGGAGGTCTTTCAACTGAAGGGGAGTGCTCTTCTATGGTGGAATATGCTCCTACCGCGGTTGAACATGGCTGTCGAAGACGTTTCATGGGAACTTCTCAAGGAATGGTTCTGAGAGAGTTACCTTTCAGAAGAATTCATTAAGCATCGGCCCAATGAGTTCAATGTCTTACAACAGGGTGGTCTTATGATGCTCGAGTATGAGGCCCATTTTATGGAGCTGCTCTAGTATGCTCCACACCTTAACACTAAGAAACTTAAGGTCAAGAGGTTCGTGTCTGACCTTAACAACAACATACGTGCAAAGGTCAAGATTTTGTTGCCTCAAACCTTGCATGATGTCATCCATAAAGCCCTCATAGAAAAGGAGGAGCTTATTAGTGGGGGTCAAACTAGGACTCTAGCGAGACCAGTAGGGCAGGTGTCTTCTAGAGCACAACAACATCAGACACCAGCCAAACATACGCCAGGATATCGTGGCTTCCATAGGGGATCCGCTTTCACTACACCTCGATGACCGACACCTCGGTAGCAGACACCTTATTGGGGACCAAAACATTAGTAGCAGCATCAACCACAACAACAACAGTTTAGGCATGTTCAGCGGAACAGACCAGGATTCCAGGTCGGTGGGATGTCATCTTCTACTTCGGGTTCCAGGACTACTGGGCCAACGAAGGGGTGTTGGACGTGTGGGGAACCACACTACTAGCACGACTGCCTTGTGGAGAGGACTAGAGCATCCAAATCAGCTGGACCCACTACCATGGGAGATATGGGCAAGGCCCATCGGATTCATGCAGTGGTGAATAACCACTAGGAAAAGCATCAGTCGACTGTGCTTGAGACGATAGGTACCATTGTTGACCAGAACCTTAGTGTTTTGATAGATCCCGGTGCTACCGAGAGTTTCATTTCTGGTGCAGCACTTAAAAGGATTAAGGTAAAGTCAGTCGAATAGGATGAGTTTAGCTTCATAGAGATGGCTTCCGGAGACAAACAAAAAGTTGGAGGAAAGGTTACGGGATGTATCCTTAACCTAGGAGAGTTTTTCACCAGGGCCAACCTGTACGTCACAATCTTAGGATCTTATGACATCGTGAATGGTATGGACTAGTTGAAATCGCATGAGGCGATACTCAACTGTAAGACGAAATGGTTGAGATTGGTCAATGACGAGGGACAGAGATGTTTTATTGTAGGACAAAACTAGGGAGTTTCCATGAGGTTCATCTCTTCCTTATAGCTATGGAATAGCACGCGCAAGGGGTGCAAGATTTATGTGATCCTTGCGTTAAACCAGAAGGGGGTAGCGGAAGGTCTAGAACACCTTCCGGTGGTGAGAGAGTTTGAAAACATCTTTCCAGAGGAGTTACCTGGGATGCTGTCAGAGAGGGAATTGGAGTTTACCATAGACCTAAAACCAAGGACTTAACTAATAGCATGAATTCCCTATCAAATGTCGACCCCAGAGTTACAAGAGTTGAAAATGCAACTGAAGGAGTTGTTGGACATGGGAATAATATGTCTTAGTGTGTCACCATGGGGTGCACCTATTATTTTCATACGAAAGAAGGATGGGTCATGGAGGCTCTGCATCGACTATCGTTAGTTGGACAAGACCATGATCAAGAATCAATATTCGTTGCTGAGAATTGATGATCTGTTCGATCAAATGAAAGGTGAAATGTTGTTCTCAAATATTTACTTGCGATCATGATATCACTAGTTACAGATTAAGGAAGATGACGTCCCTAAAACCACCATTAAGACGAGGTTTGGAAATTACGAGTTTATTGTTTTACCGTTTGGGATGACAAATGCCCCAGGGGTATTTATGAGTTTCATGAATAGGGTGTTCCGCGAGTACTTGGACAAGTTCATCCAAGTATTCATTGATGATATTTTGATTTACTCTTGGATGATGGAGGAGCATGACAAGCACTTACGCTTGGTACTATAGTGTCTGCGAGAGCACAAATTGTATGGGAAGTTGTCCAAATGCTCATTTTATCAATCAAAGATTCACTGCTTAGGGAATGTCATCTCTGGCAAAGGAATCCTCGTGGATCCAGCCAAGTTCAAGGCTATTATGGAATGGCCTACATCGACGAATGTCCCAAAATTTCATAGATTCATGGGTTTAGTAGGATACTATTGACGGTTCTTCGAGGTATTTTCAAAGATATCAAATCCAATCACGAAGTTGAAGAAGAAGAACAAGAAGTTTTTTTGGACTGAGAAATGCGCAGAAGAATTTCAGAGACTCAAGGAGTTGTTGACAACAACATTGATACTAAAGGTCCCTGACATGGACGTAGACTTCTTGGTATTCACCAACACATCCAAGGAAGGCTTAGGTGGAGTCTTGATGCAAGACAGATTGGTGATCGCTTACATTTTGAGGAAACTGAGAAGGCATGAGGAGAACTATGTGACACATGATTTGGAGTTCTTAGCCACCATATATGCCTTGAAGGTTTGGAGACACTACCTTTTTGGACAAAAAATTGAACTAAGGACTGACCACTGTGGACTACAACACATCTTTACGCAAGGCGACTTGAATGCGTGACAACGACATTGGTCGGAATTTCTTAGCGAGTACAACTTTGAGATTACTTACATAAAAGGAACAATGAACCGAGTGGCGGATGCATTGAGTCGGAGACCACACATATTTTCGGTGCTTCCTCTTCAGACGAATCTATGTGAAAAGATTCTAACTTTACAGTGTGATGATGACTAGTACAAAGAGGTCGAGGGTTTTATCGAACAAAACACAATGATGGTACCATGATTTGAAGGATTTTCATATCATAGTGATGGTTTATTGAGGTTTAAAAATCATGTCTACGTATCTCTGAACAACGAGTTGAATATGTTGATCCTGAGTGAGGCTCATATAGCAGTTTACATGGCTCACCCAGGAGTCACGAAGATGAGGGAAAACCTTAAACACTTATTCTTGTGGAAGGGAATGAAGGGAGACATAGTCAACTATGTGGCTAGATGTCTAGAATGTCAGCAAGTAAAGGTTGAACATAGACACCCAGAAGGATTAATACAACCACACGTTAATCCAGAATTGAAATGGGAGTTTATTTAGATGGATTTTTTTGTTGGATTACCACTGACGGCAAGGAGACATGACTCAATTTTCATAGTAGTAGACACTCTGACAAAGAGTGCTCACTTTATCCCTATGTGCATGATGTATCAGGCACCTAACATAGCTAGAGTTTTCATCAGTGGGATTGTGAGGCTGCATGGCGTGCCTAAGAGAATTATATCCGATCAAGGATCGATGTTTACTGGATGATTTTGGATGAATTTCCAAGAGGCCTTGGGAACCCAACTTAACTTTGGTACTGTGTATCACTCGGAGACTGACGAGCAGACTGAACGAATGAACCAAACCTTGGAGGATATGTTGTGCATGTACGTGATGGACCAACAAAATCCTTGGGAAGAATTCTTGCTACTGGTGGAGTTGGCTTACAACAACAGTTACAAGAGCACCATTAAGATGGTGCCTTTCAAGTTTCTTTACGGGCGAGCGTGTCGGACACCTTTGAGTTGGGATCAACTTGAGGATGGGGTCCTGGTGGGACTAGAAGCGATCCAAGAAATGGAAGATCAAATGAAAATAATAAGAAAAATGATTAATGAGGCGCAGAATCAACAGAAGAGTTATACTGATGCACACCATGTCTACTGTAGTTACGAGGTCGGTGATTGAGTCTTCTTGCGAGTTAAATCCCATAAGAGTTCGATCAAGTTTGGGAAGGGAGATAAAATCTCTACTAGGTTCATGGGACCTTTTGAGATTGTGGAGAGAAAGGGGCCCGTGGCCTATCGAGTAGCTTTGTCAGATTCTTTGAGGCATATGCATGATGTTTTTCATGTATTTGTTTTGAGACATTACATTAGTGATCCTACACATGTTATTGACATGAGATCCTTCCAGGTATCAGATGAGGGGATAATTATTGACATGAGATCCTACACATGTTATTGACGATAGAGAAAGTCAACCTCTAGTGGGATAATTATAGTCCTCACTCGATGACCTGGGAGGACGCATATGATATGCGCCAACAGTTTCCATTTTTGTTTGATAGATAGACATATGATATTGTGATACACTTTATTTCGGCATATATACTATGAAACTTTCAAGATGAAGTTTTGATCAAGAGGGGGTGTATGTAACATCCTGCTTTGGTGCACTAAGCAAACTTAATTTTGAGGACAATTGCTCGCAAGTGATCTGGATTATTATCCTATTAAAACTTTTGATTTTGATTATGAGGCATTATGGGTTGATGACATGTTGTTTTACTGCATTGACATAGACAGGTGCTATTGTCTCAGTTTTACTAAGTGCGCAGGATTTTGGACCTTGAGGATGCAAAGGCATCGATGGAACCCCTTGGACTCTAGATCGATTCAAGGAGTGTACCATTGGGGGTTGATTGTTTTACTGTGATATTAGTGCATCTGATTAGATGATATGATATGGATATGTTCTAACATGATTTATTGCTGATGCAGGCTGATGATAGCTTTTCGACCAAACTCACATGTGGAGTAAAGGGGTCACACACGACTACTAGAGATGTTGAGGGAGAGGTATGGACAGTAGCCCTGCCACAACCTACTAGCACTCTTGCCATGGCTCGAATTGAAGGTTAACAATTACCTAGTTTGAGAGGACCCACGATGTCGTGAGGGAAGACTGTGACAGTCTCTCACGATGATTCTAAGGGGTGCGCAATAAGGCAGGGGCCTTATTTCTTAGAGGCCCTTAGTCTCCCACAAGTTCACCTAGCGGAGTATTGACTCTAGGGGTTATTGATGTCTAGCAAGTCAGTCAAGAGGCAAGTGGCACCATTGGAGCATGTAGTGCGTCCTGAAGGGCACGTCCCACAAGGGATCAAATGAGGTGAGTGGCACCCTTGGAGCACCTAGTGCTTCCTAAAGGGAACGTCGCATTGTTTATGATAGAGGAATGAACCTAGATGGACTTAGAACGAATTATGCTAGTGGTAAAATTTTGTCTTTCTATAAAAAAACAATAATAATAAATAAATAAAATAAAAAAAACTTAAAAGTGGATTAACTGTTTATTACTTTTGATAATTTAATTATATTAATTAAAAGGTAAAAGGGAAAAAGGGTTAATTTCCACACCGGCCTTTTTGAGTGTTAATTAAAAAGTGGAAAGAGGGAAAATCTAAAATTTTAGGAAACTAGGAAAAGAGGTAAACATAAAAAGGGAAAAAGGGGAACATAAGGGAAAAAGTGGAAGGTCAAACTTACTAAAGCATCTACCATTTAAGAGATTTCTAATTTAAATTGAACTAGCAATTTAATAAAAGGGAAAGTTATTTAAAACCTGTAAGAGAAATTGGGGACACCTAGGAGTGATTCTAGGAGTAACTCTAGGTGGGTGAGGGAAATAAAGATAGTTAATTAATTAAAGAAGTTAATGTATGGAAGAATGAAGGGGATGGGTGATACTTGTATGGGGAGGAATTTTTAGGAATTAAATTTTTAAAAACTTAATTGAACGAAATTTTAGGAAAGTAAGGAACCACAAAACTCTAAATAATGAAGGGAGGATATGGAGGTTGGATCATCTTCTGTTTGCATAACGTTACGCTGTAGAAATATCTTCTTGACTGATTTAACTTGTGGGAGTTTGGATACCCTGATCATTGAGGAGTGGTAGCTCAACCTTTCGAGGCAAGCTGGGAGCTAGTCAAAATCTCTAGAGTGTGTGTGTGTGGCCCCTTTGTGGCTCGGGGGGCTAAGGCGGAATAAAAGTACCTCTAGCATTGGCTGGGAGGTACCAGTGATGTCTTGTCGGTTGGCAAGAAAAAGTGGCATGAAGCATGTGCGACATCATTCAGAGAAGGTGATTAGGAAACGATACGCTCTCTTCATTTTTGTTGGGTATATTGTACTAGGACTTATGCTTGGATCTGCTTATTTATTGGAAAAGTAAACTGTTGTCTTTTTAAGTTGATGACAGAAACTTTCTTAGCCTAGATCGATGGTTGTTGTCTCCCATGGCCTT
Organism: Picea engelmannii; assembly: GCA_009831015.1. Lineage (NCBI taxonomy): Eukaryota > Viridiplantae > Streptophyta > Pinopsida > Pinales > Pinaceae > Picea > Picea engelmannii. The sequence goes on along the minus strand of ML787541.1, from coordinate 125,408 downwards.
CATTTTCCTACATGTCTTCACCACGTGGCTGTGATTGATTGAGTCCTTCGTGGTTGCTTAGATTTCGTCCCTAGCTCACCAGTCCTCGCCTGAGAAGTGAGACAGGAGCCTGATCTATGGTTGTCACCTTAGCGTTAAAATACCTATGAATCTCAGTGCTCTACTTTTATATGCGAGGATGATGAGCGAAGGATGAACCTATTAGACGACTACCCTTGATGTTTTTCCCTGGCTGATTGTTGATTCCACCATCTGGAAATGACCTCTTCATATGGAATTCTTGAGTCTATGTTGGTTGTCCCCACGATCATTTTAATAACTTATCCTAGTGAATCCTTGCATTCTCTTATAGTTGGTTGTGTTGGATTGGTAACTGGTGATGTAAAATATTTGAATTTAGTTTGAAATTTTTATTGGTGTCATGATCGTTCAATAAATCTAATTTCGGTCGGAAAATTCTATTGATATCATGGTAATGTAAATTATTTAAATCAAGTCTGCGTCTTATAATTTGTATCCTGGAAATGGTTAAGCCTGCGTTCTTGGCTTCTCCTGAAAAATTCCTGTGTGTTTTTTTTTCTCCTAGTATGCCCTTTTACTCTACCAAATTTTACTGTACGTTTACATCCTTGGCCTGCAAATTACTTTGTCCTTGGCCACTGGATTCTTATTTATTAATACTCTGCATTCAACCCTTCTATCTACTTGATTGTGTTGCCAATCGTTTCTTTACCTGACTGCGTTCCAACTCTTGTTGTTGCATTTCTGATTGGTATTTAATAGTATGCAGTGCGACTGCATTTTAAACTGGGGCTCGGAAACAAGTTGTATATGCCTTGGTAATGATCATGTGAGTTTATTTTTGCAGCGATTTCCCTCCTACTTTCTTATTCCAGTTCCTCTGTTGAAAAAAAAAAAACAATTTTATGTGTTATATAATGGTTGAGTGAACGATTGATGCAACCAGAAAATTCTTACTCATCCTGACTACTTCTATCGTGCATGCAAATAGAACCCATTATTTTTTTTACCACTCACATAATAGGCGTAACTTCCTCATGCCCTCTCCTCTTCCCACGGATTTCGGCCTCTTAACATTGAAACTCTTATCTGTGTATTGATGGCATAAGGAATGCATTTTTTGCAGTAACTATTTATGGTGCTACTACCTTAGTCTATTATGGGTACAGTTAAATCTCCAAGGATCTCGGTTTCTTTTCTCCTATTTTGGTGTCGCTTCACTCTCTTCCTGTGCAATGAGGGATGTCTTTACCCTAACTGCATTTTACACTCTTGCTCAGCATTGCTTTTCTCACTCTGTGCATCTCTTACCCATTTCTTTCTTGACTCCATTTTGGCGACTTGTGCGTCCTTGACCATGCTCTTTCTGGAAAACGTGACTGAGATTTCTTTAAAAAATTTACTGTTGTTTCCCTTGATACCTAGCGTTGGGCCTATAGCTAAAAACTGCCACTGCCATTTTTTAGGACGGAAATCATTGCTTGATTCCTGTGATTTCCATTTTATTGAATATCACCTGCTTTCTATTTTAATGACGACATTCAAATTTTGGCATTTTACCTTTTTTTGTCCATGGCCTAAATAAGTTCTAAAATTATTGAATGCACCAAAAAGGATGAATGATACAACTCTATCAAAAATGAAATTGTATATTTTTCTAGAATTCTTGTATTTTAATTATTGATAATGATGGATGTATATCGAAGGATAAAAGTAGGAACTAACTATATCTACATAGTGTTGGAAAACTAGGATAATGTCCTTAAGGGCTATGCATTCGTATGATGGAATCCTTCTCATGTTTTCCTACATTTAAGATGCATTTATTTGGATGTGTCCCTTTATATTCTATATGGGTTCCTATTGATTGAAATGAAACTATATCATCTTTCCTCCTGATAACTAAAATGGTGTTGAGGTGGGGAATTCAGTGCCTAGTCTCTTGGTGTGGATCTACCCTTTAAAAATGACCTAGATATTTCGATGTTGGATAAATTTGGAAGTGTTTTTCTTAAAAAATGGTGGTTTTAGATGTGGAGAGGAGATGCTACAAGTGCACATAAACATAGGAATTTCCTTATTCCATATAATGAGTGAAAAAATACTTTAAGATTGTTAATATGATTATTCAAGTAAATAGCTAGTTGGATGGAGATGTGGATTAATATAGAATTGTCCATTTAGGTGGTAATAATATTAAAATTTGTAAGGAGAATAAAGACTAGATTGCAAACTTTAGACTTGCTAAATTAGATATGTAATTGATGTTAGTTGGATTCATAGATATCGCCTAACTGGAACTCAGGCTGGCTAAATTTGAGTCATAATTCATGTTAAGTTTGAATTGTAACTCGTTGACTAATGGAAATTTAGACTGGTTAATTGATCTGTACTTAACGCCAATTTAAACCATAGATATTGACTTTTCGGCCTTGATTAATGGTTGGCTGCTGACAAAGTAGTTTTTAGCTAGCGCTTCCCGTTGAGGGTGTGGTTGTTCATTATAAATAATGTTTTTACTTGGTTTTGTAAACATTTAATGTGCTTGGTTTGCTCACTGTAAGGGAGTCTAATTTCTTGTGTAATTAATTTTGAGTGCGTGGGGTTGTTAGGATGATTGTCCTTAGCTTAGTAGGCTTTCTCTGCTTGTGTCAGGCGGGATGTAGACACTTCCTTGTTCCTCATAATAGTCTCCAGCCTTGAGACCTTAAATGGTCAAAATTGATGGGAACTTGGGCTTGAGAATTGCTTATGTGTCTTGGAGGTCCTAACCATTGCAGGGTAGGATGGGTGGGTATTCATTCTCTTTCGTGGTCGGTTGAATGTCGTACATTGCTTCCAAGTGCTTGATGTGCTTTTATGTTGGGTATTTATGTTGTTGTTGCATGATTTGCATGTGTTACATTCATCCTCGTGTTGCAATGTTGAGTATAATGTCATTATTGCCTTCCTACATACACAAAAAAAAAATAAAAAAATAAGGGTGCCTTTACCGGCTGTACATCGTAGGAGTTGTACTGGATGGGGATATTACACTTTTTGGACAAGATTGAATTGCAACAAGGCGACAACTTCAATTCTCAAATAAAAAATGCTATTGAATTGTCCTTCATTCATGCTACAATTTTATTTCCATGATATGCAGAGTCACATTGGTGTCTGGAAGAGCCCCATCATGCCATAATACTAAATTTTCATAAGACTACACCATTTGTTGATAAACCTGTAATTTATGCAATTAATTCTACATCTATGGAGACATGCATCTCCATTCATAATATGCCTCCATGTACTAGTGTCTATAGTTGTTTGAAAGAGGAATTTACATATTTTCCTCTCTCAAAATGAGGGATCTCTACCAGGTTCATCATCCTTGTGTTGTAAATTCTTGTAATCATGTTTTAGCTCCAAAATGGTATCCTTGAGGACCCTCTCCTATACTCTCCATGTACACTTGTTTTACAAACTTAGGGAGCTTCCTCATTTCTTCCACGTCGTGATCAACATATTTTAGTTTGTTAACAGACCCTAGCATGTCACGAACTACTTTGACTTTGTCTCATATTTATGGCAGTGAAAATGTTAGCTCCTTCTTCTTAGTTGGTGTTCTTTGCATGAACTATGTGAGAAAAAAAGGAATCACATATCGAATCCCAAATGTGATCCTCAATTGACTTGGAATCACCCAGGTCCTTTTAAACCCTCAATTCCATCTTGCATCTACCATCCCATCGTTTTTGTTTTGAATTGATTTCCCTTGGCAAACCCAACTTTTGATTTCAATGACTTCTATGTGTGGGTTTTATTGATTATTATGAAAAGATTGTGGTTTTATCTTTTGTCCCTTGTCCCTTTAGTCATTAGTCTGTGCTGGAGAAGTCGGTCAGGAGCTGAATCAACGGTCGTCCCTTCGGTGTTTAGAGGCCTATAGATTCAAATGCCCTACTTTTATGTGCATGGATGATGAGTGAAGGATAAAAAATTTATATGTCATCTATCCCTTATTTATCTCTAAGTTGATTGATTCCTGGCTGAATTTTTAGTCTTTGCGCCTACTTGTGTAGATTTGGTTTTTCCTTGAAATTCATCCGATCAATATTTAATTTAATATGCTTGGCTTTTTAGTCAGTAACTAAATGAATTTCAGTTTTTTCAATCTCTTGATATGGCTTCTCTACCAAATTCAAAACTCACTTTTGATATGGATTCTCTTCCAAACCATAGACTCTTATCATTGTAAACTCCTAAAAAAGGAACTTGTCTCCCACATTGGTGGTCTTTTCCAATTGTAGTGACCCTTTGACTAAAGGAATAATAATAACGAATAATTCATTTTGGATAATAAGGTCTAATATAGAAATAAAAGAGTCTTAGATGGGAACTAATTATTATAACTTCATTTAATATTTAAAGATGGGAACTAATTATTATCTTATTGATGATATTTATATTCATATAATATAACTTCAAATTGACAACTTATTAATTAATTCATTAATAACCTAGAGACATTAGTAACTAATGTGTTTATTGAACCATAATATTGTATGTGTGTTGGATATTTAGGCATAGCTATCACACACATATCTCATATGTAGACGATAATAATAAGCAATGTTACTAATGTAACTTTTAAAATGTAAATCCTAATAATGCAAACAAATAAATAAAGTAAATCACCAGGCTCCCTTTAAACCCTTAATTTTCCATCTCGCATCTCCCATCCCTTGCTTGAAATATGTTGGAGTTTTGACAAAATTGAACTAAACTAGAGATAATCCAAATGCGAAATCTTCAAACCTTTCGACCTAATATCTTTAGTAGACAACTAGTATTAGTCATCACACATATAGGGAGTGTGGATAGCATGACCCTCCCAAAACGTGAGGGGAGTGTGGATATCTATAGACATTACCCTTTATAACCATTAATTTTGTGACAATTAAAATACTCACTCAATTTCATCTTCTTCAAAATATATATGTCATTAAAACTCACATTACTATTTGTATAAATAGGCTTCATTACCACCATAAATTTTGTGACAATTAAGAATCACTCAAAATCTTCTTCTTCTTAATATATATCCCATCAAAACTCACATTACTATGTTTACAATATGTCATGATGCACTTACACTTGAAATTATTGTCATAATTACTCTCAATCAACGTGAATTGTCACCTTATATGGTTATATTTTATACAGATTTCTAACTCCAACTAAGCCTCACAAATATTACATTTGCATCACCTCGTGAAAATTTATATTAGAAATGCGAACAACCCTCATACAACATTTTCATAGTTCATATGTTATATAATATAACATTATCCAGTCTGTGATCAGATAAGAGTGCACCAGTTAGTAAAGAAATATTTCTTATGTGCCAAGTTTAAAGGCATAACAAGTTATTGTGCACCACTTAATAAAGATTTCTCATGTTATTAGTGGGTGTGTGAGGTTATGAATATAAACTCTTTGTTTTGGGGATTCTAATGCATTGCATTATATGTGGTCTTTGTGGATCCAACCATAGGGAATTTTTAAGGGATCTCAAACACAAATTTCATTCAAAAACTCAATGATTAACATGATTATGTAATTCACACCATGTTTTTTATTTTTCTGTGTTATTCATTTCATAACAAGAGAAAGAAATATTGAAAAAACACATCTTGAAACCATCTAGTGAGACTTAATGATAATGTGTAAGTAAATATCCCCCTATGCTTAACATGTCCTACATATTGTCATGAGTCTTGGGCACATCTATGTCTAAGACATTAGTGACCTACTTGTGTAGATTTGGTTTTTCCCTTAAATTCACCCGATCAACATTCATTGATTGAATTTCACTTTTTTTAGTCTCTAGAACAACCAAATTCAAAATTCACTTTTGATATGGATTCTCTTCCAAACCATAGACTCTTATCATAGTAAACTGCTCGAAAAGGAACCAGTCTCCCACTTTGGTGGTCTTTTCCATAGTCTTCCACTTTGGTGGTCTTTTCCACTATTTAGGAATAATTAGAAAGAATACTTCATTTTGGATGATAAAGTCTAATTTATAGAAATAAAAGGGTCTTAGATGGGAACTAATTATTATATTCATTTATTACTTCACACATATTGACCAAAGTTATTGAATGCTTATTTTATTGATGATATTTATATTCATATATAATAAAACTTCAAATTGACAACTTATTAATTAATTCATTAATAAGCTAGAAATTAGTAACTAATGTGTTTATTGAACCATAATATTGGATTTGTGTTGGATATGTAGGCATAGCTATCACATACATATCCCACATGTAGACGATAATAACAAGTGATGTTCCTTATATGCATATTTTTAAAATGTTCACAACTGATCATGCATACAAATAAATAAAGTAAATCAAACTTCAAATAATCCTCCTTAAAGAAAGAATAGTAATTCAACATTCATCCATATTTAAAATTGAATTATTATAAATTAAACATGGTAGGAACTATGTGAAGAAACAAGGAATCATAATTGTATGAGGGCCATGTGACCTAACACTAGTGATATATCCACTCATAGTAGAAACATTTTCTAATGAAAACCCATATCATATTGGATATTTTTATGTTAGAAGCCACATTTTATCCCTACCTTCTAGTTAACAAAAACTCTTCATAAGTATTTATATTTCATTGAATTTTTATTTAATAGTATTTTCAATAGTATATCAATGTTCTGTAGACTGATCTCCTTTTCCATTCTCAAATGATTTAGCCAAGAATTGGCATCTTTATGCCAACCCTCACTAAGCCATAGGTGGATTTGACTAGAGTTTAAAGAAATCATCGGTAACATGTATTTTCTTTCATGTTAGGAGTCTCTTTTTCCTGTACATTAGGTACCTATTTTTAGTCATTCTCTTAATGGGGACATAACTAATTATATGAGGATAGGATAGGTTGTATGATACTAATTATAAGATTATAAATTATAAACACTTCTAAGTTTTCTCAGTATTTATCCATGATTATATAGAAATTATATAACCCAAATCTTCAAATCCATATATAATATAACAAAATTGATGAGTGTCTCAAAAGGGGTTTATTTTTATCCTAGAGCCAAAATTCATACGATTTACAATTGTTTTCAAGGTAAAAATAGGTTTTGGACATGGAGGGATATGATGTTAGGTTTAATAATCAACAACAAATAAACTCAAAACTATATAAAACAAGGGAGTTAGGGAGTTTATAGTTAATAAATCTCTTAGTGGAAATATGGTTCCTTTATGTAACAATTAGGTATAAATCACTTAGTGGAAATCTTTTAGTGGAAATACCTTAGTTTATAGTAAAATTAGGTCCCTTTATGTATCCCTTAGTGGAAATCCCTTAGTTTATAGTACAATTAGGTCCCTTTATATAACTTTAGGTGACCATACAATATTTCACAGTTATGTATCTAGTTCAACTATATCCATAACTATCCAACAATTTGTCCTTAAATCTCTCAAGTGATCCAAATATATAATATAGCATTTGCACAGTTCATATGTTATATAATATAACATTATCACAAAAGTTACATCTGCTCCACCTCATCTTAATTTATATTAGGAGTACAAACATCCATCAATCCCATCCCATTTAACATCACAATAAAGGAATTAGTATAAAAACTCAATGACATTTAAACAATGCTAATGGGAAGTTTAAAGCAATGCCATATAATCCATGTTCATGCAAGACCTTCACCTCGTTGTGATTAAAACATGGGTATGTGAGGTTATGAAGATTAAACTCTTTGTTTTGGGGATTCTAATGCATTACATTATATGCGGTCTTTGTGGATCCAACCATAGGGAACTTTTAAGGAATCTTAAATAAATGTTCTAATACATGTTTTTAGTGGATCCTACCATAGGGAAATTTTAATGAATCCACTTGCTTGTTATTTTTCTAAATTGATTTCCCTTGGCGAACCAAACTGTCTAATTTCAATGACTTCTTTGTGTGGGTTTTATTGATTATTATGAAAATATTGTGGTTTTATATTCTTTCCCTTATCCCTTTAGTCATCATTCCTTTCCTGAGAAATAGGCCAGGAGCCAAATTAATGGTTGTCACTTCGGTGTTTAAATAACTATAGATTCAAATGGACCGCTTTTTTGTGCATGGATGATGAATGAAGGATAAGAATTTGTCTTGTTGTCTATCCCTTACTTATCTTTTAGTTGATTGATTCATGGTTGAATGTTTATTCTTTGCATCTTCTTATTTTATGTGGATTGTGAATGATAAACTTATGAGTTGAATGACAGTCCCTTGGTGAACCCAACTTCTGATTTCAATGACTTTTATGTGTGGGTTTTATTGATTATTATGAAAAGATTGTGGTTTTATCTTCTGTCACTTATCCCTGTCATCAGTTCGTGCCTGAGCAGTTGACCAGGAGCCGAATCGACGGTCGTCACATCGGTGTTTAAAGACCTATAGATTCAAATGCCCTTCTTTTCTGTGCATGGATGATGAGTGAAGGATAAGAAATTTTCATGGTGTCTATAGACCCCTTACTTATCTTTGAGTTGATTGATTCATGTCTGAATGTCTAGGATTTTCGTCTTCTTCTTTGATGTGAAGTGTGAATGATCAACCTTTGAGTTGAATGACAGTCCCTTGGCAAACCTAACTTCTGATTTCAATGACTTTTATGTGTGGGTTTTACTAGTTATTATGAAAAGATTATGGTTTCATATTCTATCACTTATCCCTTTAGTCATCAGTCCATGCCTGAGAAGTTGGCCAGGAGCTGAATTGACGATCATCACTTTGGTGCTTAAATACCTATAGATTCAAATGCCCTGCTTTTATGTGCATGGATGATGAGTGAAGGATAAAAATTTTCCATGTTGTCTATGGAATACTAACTTATCTTTGAGTTTATTGATTCATGGTTGAATGTCTAGTCTTTGTGCCTTCTAATGAGCGAGTACCTCTGTGGCTTGATTGATTAAAACTTTGATACATCTCTGCGTTTTTAATTGCTTGAACTTGTGTACATCTCTACATTTTTATTGATAAACTCTACATTTTGGATAGATATTGAGGAGAGATGTCGACATGGAATTCTCAAAACATTCCTCGCAAATGCTTTAGGTATTCTCAAGAAGGAAGAACATGAACTCCTTCTTCGACTGAAACTCTGAGTGAGAAACAACAATCTCGTAAGAGGAGGTTTTCAAATGAGTCTGTGAACATATCAACTGTAGAACCTGCTCATGCAAGTGCTATGGATATAGCCTTCTTAGAGAGGTTGCACATCGATACTCCTACACCTAAGATTGTAGGGAATGCCTCTGAACAAGAGAATATTTCTAGTAATTTTGTTTGATTTTGTTTATTTTTGTTATATTTTTTTGTATTTAAATTTATGTGAGGTTAAATCTTGAAGTTACTTTAAAATATGTGTGTAGACAATAAATTTAGAGAAAGGGCTGACAATGAGAGTGGTTTTCACGAAGTTCAAATTTCGGTGCAGAGGGTGAAGGTGGATTTAGGAGGTCGCGTTATCAAGAAACATAAGATTACACGCCTACGTCCACCTATCCTTCTGATGTTGGTGATGAAATTACTGGGAAATAAATACTGAAGCAATGACACTTGAGTGATTCTCAGGTGTTAAAAAGAGATTCGAAAATGATTTGGTGGTATTGAAACTCCCTCAGGAGAGAAAACAAAGTTTGCAAATTGTTTTACATTCATTGGAAAACTTTGTGGATTCATATCAGAAGATGGGGCCAACCACTGATAATTTTGTCTATCTAATGAGGTAGCGAAAGTCAGAGGTGATGAGTTTAGATAAATGAGAGACAATAAAAAATACATTTTCAAAAGAAGACGCCATTTCCATGTTCAATTTCAAAGAGGGCCCAAAGTAGAAGATGTTGAAGGTGCAATATTTTAAGCACCCTGACTTTGCATGACATTTGTATAATAGATTTTTGGTGGCATATGGGAAATTACCATGGAACAATGAGGTTCCACACTATTTTGGAAGACACTTTTTTGCATATTTTTTCTTGCACACGCACCCCAATTATACTTGTCTACCGTCCAAATATTATGGGACTGGTAAAGGACATACATATGATTGCAAAGGGGCATATCAAAGTGTGACATTGCCGAGGCCTCCACAACCTTTAGTACCTCACCCAAGAGGGGCATTTGCTTCACTTTCATAGTTTGAAGCTACATCAGAAGTTGGCAAAGAGGTGAGGACTACAATCGGGAAAAATTTGGAAGCTATTTTTTATGGTGTTGATGTTGGCATGAAGCGTCAAAGAGAAGAAGCCAATTCCCTGGCCACAATTGTTGATAAAATAGATTTGGAGTTCGATACAATGTCAACATAAGATGTTTTGGAGTATGAAAAATTTTTGGAAGAAGGTCATTCAGAGTGATGACCCAAACCGCATATTGGTATGTGTTTTATTTAAGAAAATTTTGACACATTTTATGATATTCTACTTCTAGTTCTAGATTTAGATATCATTGTCTCTATAGAAATAATCGAGTTCTTATTGCCATTAATTGCAGTTTGGATATATGTTAAACAAATCTCCAATCAGTAGGGGACTTGATTCGACAGGTTTAAATTTGGATGGGTTGAATCAGGTATGTGTTCTTTAATAGTTATTCAATCTCCACTCTTTTGAATAAGAGATCAACAACATTTATAATTTCATATAATTGTGAACACATTGAATCCTAGATTTAGTTCTTAGTTGTGTTGTTCACAAATCCCTATTCCATCTCCTACTACTTGGGTAGGCTTGTCTCAATTCTCATTGGGAGAGTTTGAAGAGGGTGGGAGTTCACAGGTATCATTTAATGTCTTAAAATCATTTAAATTTAATGTGTTATAAACATTTAAATGCAATTTTTCAAATTTTCAAATTTGAAATGTGTTATATAGGCTAATGTGGAGAAGAGAGTACCAATCTTGTCTCAATTCTCAATGGAAGAGTTTGAAAAGGGTGGGATTTCACAGGTATCATTCGATATCTTAAAATCATTTAAATTTAATGTGTTATAATCATTTAAATGTAATTTTTCAAATTTTCAAATTTGAAATGTGTTATATAGACTGATGTGGAGAAGAGAGTACCAAGCTTGTCTCAATTTTCATTGGGAGAGTTTGAAGAGAGTGGGAGTTCATAGGTATCATTTAATGTCTTAAAATCATTTAAATTTAATGTGTTATAATCATTTAAATATAATTTTTCAAATTTTAATATTTGAAATGTGTTATATAGGCTAATGTGGAGAAGAGAGTACATGAGAGTGTGCTTAGAAGGGAGATTGGGATTGAAGAAGTAGAGGAATCACCCAGATTAGGGAATGATGTGTCCATTCAAGATGATTCATAAACGTATATTCTTGACTTTTATCAAAAAAAAAAATCTCAAATTTTTAATTTAGCCTTTCCTATTCAACGCGTTGATCAATTATTTTGAAATATATAAAACCCCTAGATAACTTTATTGTTGTCTTAAATGGTGTAAATTCAAACTTATTTAAGGTTAAATATTATGATGAAGGTCTAATTTTGAAATTGAACATGTTTGAATGTTTGAGAACAGACTCTATCCCACATCAGAAAAGAGAAAGTTTATAAATTTT